>MJUU01074447.1:12439-47188 GCA_002080025.1 Modiolus philippinarum
GACAAACAGACCAAAAACTATATGCCCCCCGAAACTTCGTTTCACAGGGGCATAAAAAGTTTACAAAGATGGACAATGGATGCAAAGCGATGGCAAAAGCTCACCCTGGCATAGCAAGGTAAAACAAACAAGATGTATCATTTAACTTCTTACCAATTTCAGCCTCAGTTAAATGAGCACATAACATTTTATTCAACAAACATTGATTACATGTATACTTTCTGGAGACGCTTCTAAATTTTATGTTTTGAGTTTTACACAAATTTTATGGGTGAAAAACATTTTAATTCAGCTAAGTATTGTGATTTAAAACTATTTCTTTACACTCCATGGTAGAATTTTGGTTTTTAACATGCTGGCAAAAGCTCGAGTGTTAAAAATCAAAATTTTACTATCTCTAGTGAAGAAATATTTCTGACCCCTCCTACCTCAGTGAGAACCTATACATCCCAAAACAGCATTAGCAATTAATTAATTCCTATTTTCTTAATCTTATATCAAACTAAAGCTTCTGAAAACAAGAACTACTCTGCATCTCAGTTTGTTTTCCTACTGTTAAAAAAAACAACTTCACGGGTTTCACCCTACTAAAATTTTCAGGAAAAATGTTATATATTTAAGGAAGACTTTATCATAAAAGTATTAGTCATAGTTCCAGTTTTGGTCCTGAAACTTAGTTTCAATCATTAGTGCAAATATCTCAATAGTAAAAACAGGATATTTCAATTGAGGTTTAAGTGCATATATAAATGTCACTACTGTTTTTAATGATATATATATTTAATATTCTTATAGCATGAGATTGAATGGCCAGTTGAAGGTCAATGTACAATCAAATATTCTTTATTCATTTTTTTATGTTATTTAATATCCTTTCAATATACACATGAACATTGTCCATATCTTACAATTAGGTCCCCTCCACAAGGATCCATTTCTTATACATGTAATTAGGCCAAGTCAATATATTTGAAAATGCTTTTTAACTACGTTTTCCTCTCTCATCTGGTTTTATACATATTTCATTACACTGATTATTTAATATTCTGCTCTTATTTCTTAATTATTTGAATTGCAAATTACAAGGTCTTCACAAAACTATCAGAAAATAATTCACAATGCTTCAAAACCACTCAATATAATGTATTCTTTCAGTTCTCTATCTCTTGTATACTTCATTCAAGAAAAAAAAATTAAAAAAGGAAAATGTCATAAATACTTTATTATCCTTTACTATAAGCCTTTCCTTTACTCCTCTTATATATTCAATATGATTACATTACACAGGAAATACTGCAGTTTACAGAAGTTTGAACTATTTCCTGTACTTAGAAACTTACCATTGATTGGTTAAATTTCAACCAATCAAAATGACCTGAAACTCTTCAATTCACATGATTCCACCTCTTCCTCCATGTGTTCCATTGTTATATTGTTTACAACATTCTATTTTTATCTGGATAATGTTTTGATTTAAGGTTTATTATTTGATTAAGTAAGAGTTTAATTTGCGTTTGGATATAACTTAAAATGTTACACTGAACTTAATTTATGATAAATCAATTTTCTGAAATAACGGTGGTAAACAAAAGATACTGACATTTTAATCTAAAGCATGTTCACTGCTCAATTTCAAATTAAATAGGATTGTAAGTTAAGTGAGTATGACTGTCAGAAATTTTGTAATTAGAATTAAAACACTGGCATTTTGTTTTGAAGAGCTTTAATAATAAAACAACATCAGCGAAAAATTTTGAAAATCCATGTCTTGTCCTTTTCTTAGTTAGTTTACTTTATGTCTATAGGAGTCTAGGATGATGTTTATTTCGCTGGACTTGATTGCTTTTTGTTCAGGGGCCAACTCCGACCTGCCGTTAGGTGTGGGGTTTTCTCACCATTCATTGAAGATCTTATGGTGGAATCATATTTCAGAATTCTAAGTATTCAAAATTTTATTTTTTCCAAACTCTTGTAAACCAGAGGCTCCCAGGAGCCTATATCGCTCACCTGGCTTTCAGTTGCCACAATCAAGGTAACATTGTAAGTTATACAGTTGATCTTCAGTTTCTCAAACTTTCGTAGCTTGAACACCTCCAATATCTTAAACGGTTTTTAAAGTCTGTTCATGTTTTAATTATATTTCTTTGTTGGGCTTTTTTGACAAAAAACGTTCTGGCTAAGGACCACTTTCGATACCAGTTTGAAGTTGAGACATCATTTTTAAATGGCAGTCAACAAACAATTTTCAACATCAGTTTTGAAGTCGCAACATCAATATCTATTTGGAAATCAATTTTATTGAAATCTGACAATGTTGAATTTTCCAGCCTTTTTGGCAGCCATTTTAAAAATGGTGGTCAACGAACAATTTTTAACATCAGTTTTGAAGTTGAGACATCAAGACCTTTTTGGAAACCAAATGTCATTGAAATGAGACAATGTTGAATTTTCCCGCCTTTTTGGCGGCCATTTTGAAAATGGCTGTCAAGGAACAATTTTCAACACCGGTTTTGAAGTCGCAACATCAACATCTATTTTGAAATCAAATTTCATTGAAATCGGACAATGTTGAATTTTCCCGCCTTTTTTGGCGGCCATTTTGAAAATGGCGGTCAAGGAACAATTTTCAACATCAGTTTTGAAGTTGCCACAGCATGGCAAACATTTCATCAATTTACACTTAACCTTCATCTTCTATAGTTTTGGAAATAAAAGATGAAAAATACAAAAATTTTAAAATTCAGTGAAAAAAGGGCAATAACTCCTACAAGGGTTTATGGCTTTTCTTCAAAATTTCAGGGTGGGTAGATCTTGATATGCTGAACATTTTTGCAATTTACACTTGACCTCTATCTGTACACTTTTTGAAATAAAAAATTAAAAATGCAAACATTTTGAAAATTTAACAGAACAAGGGCTATAACTACCAGATGGGTTTTCAAATTTTCTTCAAAATTGCACAGTGGGTAGATCTTATCATGCTGATCACTTTTACCCTGTCAGATTTTTTATATCTGTAACAGTTTTCAAGTTATTAGCCAAAAACTGCAATTTACCCCTATGTTCTATTTTTAGCAATGGCATCCATGTTTTTTTACCAGGGGACTAATCGATCACAATTTTGAGAAGCCATATCCTGGTGATGATTCAAGTCAAGTTTGGTTACATACGCATAGTGATGGCAAAAGCTCACCCTGGCATAGCCAGGTGAGCTAAAAAAAATGAAAGCATATGCTAAAAGTTAAAAAATATGAGTCTTTAACATTTTCAGGAAATTTACCAAAGTTGGAACCGGAATCAAAATTCTGAAACTTCATTGCACATCTGCAGACTTTATGCAACAATTCTATAACAAAATTAAATCCATAAATGAAAAAATGTAGGAGTTCCACTGAAAAGCTCACATGTGTCAAAATCGACATCTTGGGGCCTCTTGTTTGCATCTAGACTNAGATGGGTTTTCAGATTTTCTTCAAAATTGCACAGTGGGTAGATCTTATCATGCTGATCACTTTTACCCTGTCAGATTTTTTATATCTGTAACAGTTATCAAGTTATTAGCCAAAAACTGCAATTTACCCCTATGTTCTATTTTTAGCAATGGCGGCCATGTTTTTTTACCAGGGGACTAATCGAACACAATTTTGAGAAGCCATATCCTGGTGATGATTCAAGTCAAGTTTGGTTACATTTGGCCCAGCGGTTTCAGAGGAGAAGATTTTTGAAATTGTTGACGGACGGAGAGACGGACGACGGACGCATAGTGATGGCAAAAGCTCACCCTGGCATAGCCAGGTGAGCTAAAAAAAATGAAAGCATATGCTAAAAGTTAAAAAATATGAGTCTTTAACATTTTCAGGAAATTTACCAAAGTTGGAACCGGAATCAAAATTCTGAAACTTCATTACACATCTGCAGACTTTATGCAACAATTCTATAACAAAATTAAATCCATAAATGAAAAAATGTAGGAGTTCCACTGAAAAACTCACATGTGTCAAAATCGACATCTTGGGGCCTCTTGTTTGCATCTAGACTGATTTATAAAATCCGAAAGCTTATTTTGCATCTGCAGCATATATGCAACAATTCTATAACAAAATCAAAACATTTAATCCAAAAATCAAGCAGGAGTTCCACTGACCAGCTCACAGTTGTCAAAAAAGGCATCTTGGGGCCTCTTGTTTGCACCAATACCAATATCAAAAATCAGAAAGCTTATTGCACATCTGCAGCATACATGCAACAATTCTAAAACAAAATTAAAACGCTAAATCCAAAAATAGCGAGGAGTTCCACTGACAAGGTCTATCTAACGGACGGATGGACGGACGGACGGACAGACAGACAGACAGATGGACGGACAGGACCAAAACAATATCCCCGCATTTTCTTCAGAAAGGTGTGGGGATAATAAATGAAGGAACATGGAGTATTTGCACATGATACTACCAGAAATCTCTACAGATATATGATACTGAGCCAAGCAATGGAACAATGCTTTCATTGTTGTTCTTCAACTTGATGTCACCATGATATGTTGCTGAAACCATTTTTGAGATACTAGTGATAAAATATCTGACAAGTGAAATTTTTCATAGGTTTACACTAGTAAGTAAGATTTCACTATAAATATGAATATGGCAAAAAATATAAAATTTAATAGAATATTATAAGAAAGCTCATACAGATGTAAAAATTGAAATTATGAAAAATATAAGAAGCCGGGGAATGTGAAAGGTGAAGGTCACATGAAGGTCAACATTGCACACAAAACATTTTTATGTCGAATATCTTATGTTTAGGGTAAAATGGTAAAAAGAAATCTGATTTTGCAAAACACTTGTGGCATTGAACTATATAACATAAAAGTCAAAGGTCAAGATATCACATAAAGGTCATTGAGATAAATATCACCACTCATTCTGTCTAAGTCTCTTTAGAAAATAAAAAAGTTTTGGTAGGAATAGGCCAATACAAAAAAAAACTTATTTACATGTAACTACAAGATAAAGGTCAAAGTTACATGAAGGGCTGCTGTAGTACATAGCACACCTTCCATGATGCAGACACACATCTATGCAAAATATCTGAAGAGGAGACAGAAATTACACACACCTTAGAAATCTACATACATTGGGTAATTCAAGGAGCAATAGCTCTTGCTTAAGCAGTGAATTCTTCGCTATACTGAACACCTACAAATGTCATCAATGTATTAAGTGCCTTTTTATCTGGAGATGCAGAACTGTAAATAAAAAGTACATGTTGAATCAACTTACCATTTTTTTTAATTTTTAGCTATGAAAATTAATGCAAACATTTTGTGTAAAAAAATACATGTAGTCCAAACTCCTATTTCCATAAAAATGATATAAAATGAAAAAAAATATCACATAATTTTGTCACTTTAAAGCCAAAAAAAAATTAATTAACTTTTAATTTATTATGTATATTTGATATGCAGAAATTGTCCATTGACTTTTTTCTCTTCTAGTATCATTTTATTTTATTTAGAAATTAAATGCCAAACAATACAATATAGATATACATTTACCTTGAGAAGGAGGAAGTCCTTTCTAATTGGATACCTATGTGATCAAGGAAGTCCAAAAAAAGAAGATAAAAACTCTAATATTAAATGTTAAATAATAGTTTTATTTACACTTCAGGTATAAAAATATAACCTTATAAACTTCATCCAACACCTATAATCATTGCCACATATTGTCTAAGTAGTGTACAATTATGGGTATACCTTATTATGATAACACTGGACTCTATTCAGCTAGAATGACAGAAGTCTGTTCCTCCAACTTTGGATTGTGAGACACAAATCCTCCTCAACAAACTCCTACAAACCTTCTTGTTGGGAAATAGTATATATATGGGGGAGAGCAGGGGGTGCCTTTCTTCCATAATTTCTCCTGCCCCTTTTCTCCTTTCACCTTTCTCCCTCCCCTCTCTCTTGTGTCCTGCCCATTTTCTCTTGGTCTCCATTTTTCCCCTTAGTTTTAATTTTTGCCTTTCTCCCTTTTTTGTCCCCATTTCTCCTTTCCCCACCCGTTCTCTTCTCTTCTATACCCTCCTTCATTTCTCCCAACCCCTTTCTCTAAGCCTACATGTAGCTTTACTATGTCAGACCCTTAATATATGCTTTCATCTTTTTGACCTGGAAGATGTTATATAATTGTGCTCTAAAATTAAATTTCCCATCTTTTTTTTATGCCTAAGAAAACTTCCACATTTGTGCCATGTTTAAATACTGGTTGGGCCATAAAATCAGTATGTGTTGTTCCAGTTTCAAACAGTCTCTGGTATTATAAAATGTTCCAAAATTTGCCATCTGCCAAAAAAATCGTTACCTTAATCCCATTATATTGGTTGACATGGAACCACATATATTTATGAGGGGGAGCCGGCCCTTTTTGGGGATGTCGGGATGAGATGTTTATAAGCTCGGGATTTTGGGATTTTCATGATTTAAGCCCAGGATTTCCGGAAATAAATTTGCCGGGAATCAGGATTTCATCAGTCTTTAAGTTTCTTTGTAGTTCGGGATTAAATAAAGTTGGGATTCCAGGATGAGACCCCCTCCGGCCCTCCCTCATTTATTTTGTTGGGCTGTAATTGACCTCAAACAACAATCAATCAAGTTAAGTGTCACATAATATTCCATTTTTCTTTAAAGTAGCTGTTTTCAGCAGTATAGTAAAAGGTCAACAGAAAGTAATATAAGAAAACTGTCAAGTTATGTTAAAATCCTGATAAACAGACTTTTTGTCTGTATTGTATACGACTACCACTATCTGTCTCGTGAAGGGGTATTTAGTACTGGTATACAAAAAAGTTCAAGTTTGCATGTAAAATATGTAAATATTTTATAACAGTCATAATCAGCTGTTCACTATACACTAGGAAGTGTCTGTACAGAAAAAAGTACCTAAACTTTAATTTGCTGCCATTCAATTGGGCAGCTAAATTTAGCTTAGTTTAAATACTGTCCATGTTTACTGCTGTCCTCAGATTTGGCATGTTCATATCAATTAAAAACATCTTACAGGGTCTAGTCATATGAAAATGGGGAAATTATCATAAAATTGTTATATCTAACTAGAGGCCAACATGAGGATGAAATCATTCCTGTTGCATTTTGTTAAAAAAAATGTGCATTTACTGTATACAGTACAGAAATAGTGGTACCATGACAAATCACCGTGATAGACATGTCCCACTCTGAGAGTGATACTGAATAACTTTTTATCTTTAAGAGATATCTCAATTATTTTTTCTGCATTTTAAGTGGTATAATACACCACTCTTAATACAAAAGAGAGTAGGAAATGATCTCAAATAGGAAAAAAGATATTTAGATCCACTCTCAGAGTGGGACACGTCTATCACAGTGATTTGTCACGGTACCACTCTTTCTGTACTCTATGTATATTTTGTATCAAAATGCAGCAGGAACAATTTCGTGTACTTGTAAGAATATGAATTTCAGCTATTTGATTATAAAATTTGTCATTGTAATCTACAGTGCATTAAAGCTATGAAAAACATGTTTTTCCCAATTGTACTCTATATTTCCTTATGTAGAATCAACCTCCTTCTAGCATGAAACCAGTCAAATAAGAGGCTTTTGAGAGCTTCTGGGAAATACACTCTTATGCTTTAAACATCATCACCACAAAAGAATTATTTTTACTAAGGTTGATTTTTAACTCAAAGCTTCCAATTTATTACAATAACAAGTTTGGACCCTAATTCATGTCTCACCCATCCTTGCTTGGTTGGCAAATTGATGTGAAAGCTCAAACTGACTTCAGAGATGCATGCATATGCAAGTTTACATGATTCTTACATGTACAGTGACTGAGATCTGAACTCTTCAGTAAATTTGGATGTAAGCCAATCAAGCAGAAAATATAGATCAGAGTGACCTAATTTTGCCTGGATGCTGACCTTCCATCAGATATGCATGCACATGCAAGGTTACATGATCCTAACATGTGTACAGTGACTGAGATCTGAACTCAGATGTTAACTTGAATGTAAGTCTTTCAAATGGAAAATATAGGTCAAAGTGACCTAATTTTGCCTGGATGCTGACCTACCATCAGAGATGCATGCATATGCAAGGTTACATGATCCTAACATGTATAGTTACTGAGATCTGCACTCGGACGTAAACTTGAATGTAAGTCGTTCAAGCAGAAATAATAGGTCAAAGTGACCTAATTTTCCCTGGATGCTGACCTACCGCCAGAGATACATGCATATACAAGGTTATATGATCCTATATGTATCATGTACAGTGATTGAGATCTACTTGAAAGTAAGTCATTCAAGCGGAAAAATAGGTCAAAGTGACCTAATTTTGCTTTGAAGCTGACCTACCATCAGAGACGCATGCATATGCAAGGTTATATGATCCTACCATGTATAGTGACTGAGATCTGAACTTGGACGTAAACTTGAATGCAAGTCGTCCAGTCGGAAAATATAGTTCAAAGAAACCTAATTTTCTTGGAGGCTGTGAGATAGCCAAAGATGCATCTGTATGCAAGGTTTGATGATCATACCCTTCAAAGTTACCAAGATATACATAAATGTGGACGCTGACGCAGGGGTACTGCAATAGACCCCCTCAACTCCGTTGAGGAGAACTAAAAACTTAACATGTTCATTGGACTGTGAAATTGAGGTCACAGGCAAAAGTCTTATAGCAGACTGTCATGCTCTTCCCAAGACCAAACTATATACCAAATATCATTGACCTATTACTTACAGTTACTGTCACCATAATGTGTACGCATATGTACATGTATGTCTTGCTTTCCCCGGCTTTCGTCGTGGGCACGACAATAATAATAAATCAAAACCAAACAATGAGATTCAAAAGTGCCTTTCAAGGGCTATTGTGATCAGGTCTGATTCAAACAAAAAATTAATGGTTTCACACAAAAGATCTTCAAAAGTTTCGCAACAGAACAGGCACAATGTTTAAGAATTTCTATATGTACTTGATATGGTATGAAATCATGGATCTTGCAGTCTGCATGGAAAATAAAGTCAAGCAATTTTGAAAGAAATCATGCAATTTATGACTGTGGGTTTTCCTTTTTTCAGTTCTGCGCTGTACTTACACCTGTGTGATACCTTTGTGTCTGTGTTTGCTTTCGGATGTTACCATTTTCTATGGATTATTCTATTTAAGATAGACATGTACAGTTTGGTTCTCACTTACTTTTACTGCAGATAACCTCTGACTTTCCCCATATTTATATTGCAGAATATGAAAATAGTTACCTGTCTCCACAGGTAAACTCTTTGTTCACACTTCCCATAGTTACAACAACTTTCATTCATGCCTGAAGAGTTTTATCCTCTAGGAAAATTCTATCAAACTGCTTAAATGACTTCAAAGTGATTACATTGATTGGTACTGAAAGAAAACTTGACAAAACCAATGAGTAATTGTTGGTGGTGGTATCAAACTTTTTTCCAAAAATTATTCATTTAAAAACCTAATCTTGGCTTTATTTAAAAAAAAATGCTACTGGCAAAATATTTGATTCTAGCCCCGAAAAAAAAAGGTTGCTCCTAATTCATTGATTTTCAATTTAAGAATTAGTTTGATTTTCAATTTAAGAATTAGTTTTCCAAATTATGATTAGGTTTAAAAAAATAATATGAAATATGAATTATCTGTTTCCAAAATCTGCAACTTGGGTCCTTTTAACCTGGATATGGGATGTTGTCTCCTCGACATTTATCCCATTTCCTTTCTTTTTCATATATGCATATTTTTAAAATAAAATATTCACCCTAAAACAGTTTGATACAATCCCCAATTTTACTCATCATTTTAATCCCTTTGAAGTCATTTAATCAGTTTGATAGATTTTTCCTAGAGGATAAAACTCTTCAGGCATGAATGAAAGTTGTTGTAACAATGGGAAGTGTGAACAAACAGTTTACCTGTGAAGGCAGGTTACTATCTTCATATTCTGCAATATAAATATGGGGAAAGTCAGAGGTTATCCACAGTAAACTAGACTCAATACAATGTTAAAACTATGTGTGCTGTTGATGGCTAGCTTGGATATGATGTGAACCTTCTGGACTCTACAGTTCAAATTTCCATGGTGTTTCGGACTAAAAGTCTTTCAATGTGTTTTGCCACAGGGTCCAATATGAAAAAGAAAGGAAATGGGGTAAATCCCAAGGAGACACTCTCCAAGTTAAAACGACTTTAAACAAAGCATCTAGGGTCACTGTGCAGTCTTCAACATAGTGAGGAACCTCACACCATATAGCAAGTTCTAAATGGCCCCAGAAAGAAAAAAAAATAAATCAATGAAAACAAACCACATTCAATATAAATCAATACTGAAACAGGTAAAAATTACAAACACTAACAAAACATTTTATCACTTGCCAACACAAGACATAAGTCTACATTTTCATTTCATTTCCCAAAGACTACATTTGTTTGTATAGGCACCCATTTCAACTGACAAACTAGAGCCATACAATACATGAAGTTGCAATTGATTGAGAGTTAGAGAACTATCATCAGTTTTTCTCCTTATTATCAAGGGAGGAAAGATCTTTTTCGTACGTAAACAATGCCCCTTTCATTCTTGGAAAGCAGGATTAACTCTAAACTGGACAAGTATCGAAAAACATTTATATGTTTTCTAAAGATTTGAATGTCCTTCTTGAAGGAAGCAGCCATGATAAGACCCCTCCATTTAACCCTTAGACTGTTACACGTGTTTTATGTCGTTTTAGAGACTCTCTGTGCATTGTTGTCACTGACCACGCTGCATACACGCAAAGGTCATCGTGTTGGTGTTCATTTAAAACATTAGAACTCTGGCTACAATTTCAGACTAGTTAATAAGTGCATTCAAAGATTTTAGTTCCCTTTTGGCTTGAAAAATCGGCACTTGAAGAAGATTTAATAAATGTCAAATTGTGGTGGGGTAGGCTACCTATTGTCACCTGTAAGCCAAAAATTACGAACCCCATTGGACAATATTGATGAACACATCTTAAATAAAGTGTCTTCTCTCAATTCTGACAGTGTGACAGCTTTCTGATTTGTACTTCTGGTACTGTGGACGCTCAAAGCCGAAAATCTTCAATTTTGCAGATTTTGGGTGCGGTCATATTCCATTCTTAACCCCATGGTAGACCCTACCTTACCCAGGAATAAACCAAGGAGGCCAGTGTGCAGACAAATGGCAACTCTTTACAAAGACCACTACAAACTGGGCGTCTGAGTGTCATACAGATCTCCAGGTCAATAACTAGTACGAAAAATGACCAAAATTTGTGTATTTTCCATGGGGTACATATAAGTATGTTTGGACCACTTCTGTATGTTTAAGGGTTTTCAAAAAAGCAGGCAATACTCATATTTCCCACGACAGTGGGAAATACTGGGAATTCCCAGGAAAAACTGGTAATTCCCAGACAATACTGGGAAATATACTGCCAGTGATATAACTTCAAAACATTGTAGTTAAAAGTGCAACAAATAGATCAAATACATGTATGTCTCAATGGATGTATACATAGGGAATTTCATTTTCTCCCACTACCATATGACTATTCCAAATACATGTAAGTAAAGCAATAAAAGTCTTCCGATTTTCAGCATTAAGCATCACCTCCATTGTAATACCTTGAAATGCATTTGCTTTGTATTAATGTTTTTATAAGCAAGAATAAAATTCATTAAGGTACTAGTATTTGTCATAAATATTTCATTTAACAACTAAAATTTGTCAAATGTGAGAGTGTTAATTACTAAAACAATATAAATGTCAATGATGGGCTTGGGTGTTTTTAATTTTTCAATACATCAAATTGATTCATAAAGGAATGTTTTCATAATTATAACTACCTAGATTTTAAAATAATATGAAAATCCACCTGTTTTTTAATTAAAAAATTAATTAAATGTATTTTCAAACACAATTTTAAAGGATATATAAATAAAAAAAAAAATAGAATTAAACAAATAATTAAAGAGTATTTTTGTGTCAAAAGGACTTGATTTGAGTCTTTTTTTTTCATATCTCCCAGTATTTCCCAATTTTTGAAAATAAGCAGTATTTCCCAAGACGGTAATTCCCAGTAATTACCAGTGGGAATTACCACCACTGGTATTTCCCGGCCAACCCTGCTATGTTTAAAATTAACTAGTGTTGGGAATCGGATATAAAATCATAATCGATTAATCGGAATAATCGGATGTACCTTCTGATTCGATTATCGATTAAAATNGGTCAAGGAAGTGGCAAAACTTTTATTGTGTTGAAGTCAAGATTAACACCCCAAGCTTACACAATGTGTTAGATTCATCGATGTCAAATGTCTACATTGTAGATATATCAGACGTGGAAACATGACAAATGTATACAATGTTGTCTTTGCACGACGGCGAGTCAATGAAAGGTAGACAGCTTGGGGTGTAAATCGTAACTTTGGTAAACTAAAAGTTTTGCCACTTGCTTGACCGCAGCAATAAAGATATTGATTTTCACTGTCCATTTGAGTGACCTGTTTGTTCCACATACATGAGACATACAAAAGTGGAATATTTTGAGAACAATTCTAAACAATACGCATAATATGCTATGAGAACTCCACTTCGTCTGACAAACAATTTTATTACTATTCTTCACCCATTGTAGTATTATGAGGCAGAAAAATATACCCTTTATTGATAAAAAGCTTAATTTTCTGCAAATTTAACCATGTTAACTGGCATCTGATTATCGATTATTGAAAATCATGATCGATTAATCAATTTCAAGTTGAAAATCGATCGATTATCGAATATAATCAATCATCAGAACATCACTAAAACTAACAATATAACTAAGTTTCAAGGCGCATAACTTCAGAACCCCTTGGACCCCTGAACCAAAAATCAATCTCAGTTTTGTGGTAGACAACTTACATACCAAGTTGAAAGATGGTATGAAATTTCTTTCTAAAGTTATAAGTCAGAAACCTTCGGTGGACAGACGGACAGACACACGACTCAGGGTATCATATACATGTAATACCTCGCCACTACATGTTGCAAGGTGTAAAAATTAGGAACCAATAAATAGTCAATTATCGAAAAAAGAACAAACAATTTTTCTTTCTGCAGAGCTTTGTAAGAGGAGCTAGAGGCTCAGAGAGACAGAGACTAAGCCTGTATCGCTCATCTGACAAAATGCTTAAAAGTAGGTTTTTTATAATAAGGTCCAATATTAAACAATGTTCTGATGTCCATGTTTTTTTATGAAAAGGAATGAAATGAGCAATCTTTGTCAAAGACCTTCCCTAAAAGCATTCCATTACAGTTTATTTAAATTGCTTCAATAGTTTCAGAGCTACATGTAATGATAAAAATCATGTTCTCCCATAGGGTCTAATGGTTATAGCTATGTTCCTGTGAAAGCAGAAATGTTTTTGTAAAATCAGAATGAAACAAGTATTGAAGTAATCTTTCATACACCATTCCTGTAAAGTTTGGTTGAATTTGCTTCAGTGGTATTAGAGGAGAAGATGAAAATGTGCTTCTCCCATACAATGTAAGTCCAATGTACATGTACATGTAAAACTATATTCCACAATGTTGACCCCCCATTTTTCCAGAAAATGTTCAAAGACAATTATCTCCCCTTCAAGATTTCAGGCAGCAACAATATTACTATATGCACATCTTCAGGTGGAATACATATACTACAACTGTGCAACATTTTATCAAAATCCTAGCAGCTATTTAGGACGACATGCACTGACAAGATTATATTCCTCCTTACTTTTTTCCAGAAAATATTCAAAGACAAATTATCCCCCTTCAAAATTTGGGGCAGCAACCATATTACTTCACGCACATCCTCAAGTGGTACATGTATGTACCACAACAGTGAAACATTTCATAAAAATTCAACCTGTTGGTTATAAGTGGACATGCGCTGACAAGGTTCCTCTATCCTTTTTTCCAGAAAAAAAAAATCAAAAATGATTTATCTTCCTGTCAAAATTTCAGGCAACAACCGTATTACTTCATGCACATCTACAGGTAGTATACTACATGTACATGTACAATTGTGTTACCTTTCATCAAAATCCAAGAAACAGTTTAGAAGGACATGCAATGGCATTCATGATTTCTGGCCCTTCTTTTCCAGAAATACAAATGTATTCAAAAATGAATTACCTCCACTTCAAAATTTTGGGCAGTAACCATATCATTTAATGCATATCTTCATGTGGTATACTACAAATGTGTAAATCCAACAAGCTGTTTAGGAGAACATGCCATGACAAGGTTCCTCATCCTTTATCCAGAAAATACAATGTATTCATAAAAGGCCAATTATTTCCCTTTCAAACTTTGGGCTGCAACCATATTATATAAAATCCAACCAGCCATTTAGGAGGACATGCCCTGACAAGGTACATAGATGGAGGATGGATGGACAAGGTGTGTGATTCATATACCTAACACTTAGTTTGTGGGGTTAACACATATGAAAATGGTAATAATGATCTGGCATCACTTCCTTTATTCTTGATCAAAATTGGAACACTTTTTTTTTTTGGAAGGAAGGCTGTATCTGCCCTTTGGAATCAGAATCACTTGTTGTTTTTTTTCTAGGTATTTATTAGCCTCAAGGACGTATATTCAGAAGGATAGGAAACTCTTGCACAAGCCATGTTGTAATTTAAAATCTATAGCGAGGCGTTTGATATGCATTCACTTTTGAGCTATCTTTTTAAAAAGTTATATATGGATATTAATAAAATTATGTTTATCTAAAAGCTGAATGATTTTTACACCCGTAGAGTATATTCCGTTACATTACAACATGTAGTTTCTTCAATACACATGATTGAAATTTGTAATCAAAACATTTTCGTTTATTTTTTTGTCATTTCCTGTTTTCAAAGGTAAAAATGAACTAAAGGCTTTAAAAGTAGTGCACAAAATTTCACAAATTTAACATCTACTGTACTCGCAGAACAATTTTTGTGACAATCATTATATTATATTCCCTTTGTTTTAATGCTTTAAAATTATGGTCCAAAAGTGAAAAAATCTCACGCCTTGCAATATATTTCAAAACTATGATGAGATGCTTATCCTTCTAAATATACCAGTCCGGGAAAACTCCGAATTCTGCAACATTGCTGAATTCAGCAACGTTGCAGAATTCGGCAACTTAAAATTCAAAAGTTTTTCTTATATAATATTTTTAATTTAACATTGGGGTCTATGGGCAACTTTTTAATTTGTAGATAGATTTTTTTCTCACCACAGAAAAGGTTGTGGGAAATTATTCAAAAAGAGGGAGTTTGAACACCATACCATGCAGTTTTTTGTTTTTTGTTAAAAATTTTACAAAAAACCTCAAGGTTGCCAAATTCGGCAACCTTAATTAACATAGAGGGTAATGGGGAAATTTTTTATTTCTTGGTAGATTTTGTTCAACCAAAGTAAAAGATGCGGCAACTCAAAGTTGCAGAATTCTGCAACTGCTGCCAAATTCAGCAACGTTGCCAAATTCGGAGTTTTCCCGGACTGATACGTCCTTGTTAGCCTTTCTTGTTTTTGGTTATACATGTTTTTTACTACAGTACATATCAACATACTTTGCTTTTGTGATCATGGTGATTATTCTCTCATTGCAACTTGCAACAATGCTTACAGTTGCATATTCATAACCCTAAATAGATGTCAAATGCGTCTTAATTCGATGGCAAAAAGTATTAACTAGATGCAGCTCATGGAGAGTGCATTGAACCCATCCTGTCAGTTGTACGTCACTGGCGGAGAAACAAACAAGAACACGTTTTGTTCAACGATGCGAAACGAATATCAGATTTATAGATTAAATGTGTCTGAAGTGCATTCAATTGACTCACCTTAATTTGAAAATGCTGCAGGATTTACTTAGAAATAGCTGTTGTATACTTCCTGATTGTTTGACCACTGATCCAATAGAAATTCTTGAGGGAAATTCCCACTATCTAATTTTAAATCAAATGCGGATAGGCCTTGTGGAAAGTTTCGGGCGGTATCAATGTGTTATGTACAGCATTTTTTTTCTGAAAGAGACCATATGAAACGATAAAACAGGTAAATCTTAGTTAGCAAGCATAAAACAAATTGAATAAATATATATAATTATTACTTAATGGACTAATCATTAAAGTTTTCTTCCATATTTAGACAACACGTGGACGCTGTCTGGAAAAGTTTCAATCGGCTTCAAAGAACTCGGTAGTAAATGATTAGTGGTTTAGAAAATTTTTTAGTTTGAGTTATCAAATAAGTTTATTCACTTTTGGTTTGTCATTGCACAAGTTTTGACAGCTTAATTTGTGGAATTCCATTTTCATATTTAATATACTTTCGCCGGTGAGTATTAAGTTTGCATTAGTCCCAGACAGAAAATAAGTTAAAAAGTAACAAAATGTATGGTATATTTTTAACTTAACTAACAAACAATAGTTACACAGCATCGGTTTATTAAAGATGTCTGTATGGTATTAGTTTCCTATCATAGAATTTAATGAAATTTCAATCTTTGTCAATGCACAAGTGTTTCACAGTGATTTTTTATTGGTGATGGGAAACTTTGAAAGTACCTAGTAGATTTTTGTTCATAATCAGTTGCATATTTTTCAAACCAGGAAATAAAAATTATGGACCACCTTTGAAATAAGGGGTGCAAATTTTCTAGTAATATCTCTATCTACAATTCCCTATAAACAAGTAATTCATTTTACCTTCAAAATTTCGTTTTCCTTTGAATCCAGCATAACATTTATAGCTTTGAGTTTGGGTCTTTCTGAAAGAAAATATTATAACAAGATAAAAAAACACAGAATATTGAATACTTTGAAACTTCTTTACATTCACTTACATTGTATTTATTTTAACTTTATAAATGTATGAAACTTAAA
This sequence comes from Modiolus philippinarum, assembly GCA_002080025.1. Taxonomy (NCBI): domain Eukaryota; kingdom Metazoa; phylum Mollusca; class Bivalvia; order Mytilida; family Modiolidae; genus Modiolus; species Modiolus philippinarum. The sequence goes on from MJUU01074447.1 coordinate 29,432, forward strand.
TGAGCAAATATTGAACAAAAATGGAGGAATAATACCATGCACCCAACTTAACCAACAGTTTATTTATTTCATGTTGTTCATTTATCAGATTTACAAATGTTCGGTTTCTTGTCTTCCAAATGTTTTAACTTGATCTGCACTGAAGAGACAGTAAAGTGTCGAAATGGCCATGTGCAGAAACTACATTAATATAACTTCGGTATTTTGTTATTCAGTTCGCACGCAACATCATGAAAACTGGGACTAATATAACACATGTTATATTAGTCCAAGATGAAAATAAGAACCAAAAACATACTCAACAATCGTTTTGAATATTTACGTGAACGAAAGTATCCAGACTAAAAACATTTTATACATTCATGCAGGTTTTACAGGCCGTTGCCTGATCATATAAATTCAACATGATATGAACAGAAAAATCGCAATTTCTGTTTGGATTGTCTTGGGTGCCAGTCTAACTAAGCGGCGGCAAAACTCTGTAACTAAGTTACTCAAGGTTAAATTTTCATTTTGTGATCCGTTGTACATTTTTCCATCAGCAATCGCCTCTGACTTGTTTTCTTATTCAACCCGTCTGAAAGTAAGATTTATCATAGCCCACTGCTAAGTACAGTTATAATCCAAAACTATGACAACTGAAAACAAAATAACAGCATGACAATGATGCAACATTACACTTCATAATTAAAAATGTTAACATGAATATTCTACATTTAGAAATCAGCTGACCACTTTCTATTAATAGAGTTTCCCAGACTTTAAATAAAATATAGGTAATTCCCTTCTCATCAGAACACGTGCGTTGTCAATTACTTATCATATTTTTTTTTTCCTTCAGAAAGATTAACTAAACAATGGATCAGGATATTCCCTAAACCATGCATGTGGAACATAAAACAGAATCGGTCTATCGACTGTCAATTTGCAGCAGTTATGGGGACGTTTGCTTGTATGATTGATAGAACTTGACGACTTTTCGCTACAAAGACTACCCTTGGACGTAAATTCGTCCTTGAACTACCTTACACAAGTTTCCATATGGCGGATTCGTGTAGGACGAAACATGACAAACTGCCAACGTGAGTGACAACCTCAAAATCAACAAACCATGCATTTAAATGCATCCGATGAAACTCCAGATAAAGCTCACAGAAAAGGCGAAGAAACGCACTTCGATAAGCTTAAACAGCCGATTGGTCAGTGTTCTGTTGCTTACAGAAATGAGTACCTGGCTCCAAAGTATTGGTGCATCAACACAGTTAATAAATTCAGCCGAATGGCCAGTGTTTTGCTGTTTTGTGTCATCTCAGCTAAATAAGTCAGAATATCAGCCAAATGGTCAGTGTTTTGTTGAAAAAAAAGAAATTTGCTTACAGAAATTTATACCAGACTCCAAAGACACAGCTAACAAGGGAGTGCATAGTTTGTTAGCAAGACACACCATGTTTTTATTTTCATTATTTACTACATAATTATTTACACACTGTAATATTCATTTTGTTTGTTCAATTTCAAACAAACATTTGGATGTTCAACAAAAAGTATTCCATTTTTTTATTACAATTATACTTTGATTCCCACAACTGAAATTTTTAATGAAAAAGTTGTTTTAAAACCACACAGCTCATTAAAATTATTGCAGTTGGAGTTTACATATGTGTTATGGTCTCATGTTCATTTACTCCATATCCTGTCGTAAAATATATAATGACTAAAAATTGTTTGGTTATCATGGAATTCTAGTAAATAATTATTTAAAAACCTAACTTATTTCTATCATTATTTAAGAAAACATTTTTTACAATAATACTGTTGTGACACATCTTATTTACCAACTTCTGCATTGTTGAATATATCACTGTAACTATCATTAAAGTGAAAAAATATATCCAAATCATACTGATGCAATTTTTTTAAAAATTATGTACAAAAAATCTACATCTTTTAAATCAAACTTTGATAATTTTAGGAAAAAATTACTTCTTGTAAATTAAATTTTGATATTTTTTTCGAAATAATCTTTTCATAGTTCAATTAAAATGATTAGGGAACTATATAATGTACAAAAAATCTACATCTTTTCTAATCAAACTTTGATAATGCTAGAAAAAATTTACATCTTGTAAATTGAAGTTTGATATTTTTATTCGAAATGATCTTTTATATTTTATTTAAATGATTATGGAGCTATAAAGGCTCTATAAATGCAATGTTTCTATGTAACAGAAAGAATCTCATAATATTGTACTTATTTTTATCTGTAGTTGCATCGACAGAACTCAAATTTATTACTGAAGTTTCTGCATTTATTTATAGTTTCAATATAATAAATATTTTTTGGTTCGTAAATCTAAAATTTTGTGAAAACTTTTTGAAAATTCTGCACTTACATGTGTAGAATATTTTATGAATTTTGAAATACTGAATACACCAAGAATAGTTATACAGGAGAAAATTTAATGTTATGAAACATTTTGATTTCGGGAATCAAATGAAAGTTTGATAAGAAATCTAAAACCATTAAATAAAAAAGTTTACAGTAGCTGTCTTTAGCATTACAATTTGACATGCATTTGTTTTTTGATATTTTGCATGATTAAAGTAAAATTTATGTTACAATTTGCCATTTCTTTTGGCGTGTTATGTGCTTTGAAAATCTATTTCCTGTGGTTTATTAAGGAGATAATAATCATTATGTTCATATATCAAACTACAAAAATATAGAAAAAGCATCAACAGTACATTTGCACTTTGATTTTTTACAAAATTTATTAAAACAACTCGCCTTCATTTACGTTACCTTTGTCATTTTTTTATTTCTTTTTGTTCAACGACAAGAAATAATAACTCTTCAAAATCTTACCCCTAAAATTATAAAAAAATTAATCATCATACTACCTTTGAATGTAAAAATTTATTAAAACAACTCGCCTTCATTTACGTTTCCTTTGTCATTTTTTTTATTTCTTTTTGTTCAACGACAAAAAATAATAACTCTTCAAAATCGTACCCCTAAAACTATTAAAAGTTAATCATCATACTACCTTTGAACGTAAAAATTTATTAAAACAACTCGCCTTCATTTACTTTCCCTTTGTCATTTTTTTAATTCTTTTTGTTCAACGACAAGAAATAATAACTCTTCAAAATCTTACCCCTAAAATTACAAAAAATTAATCATCATACTACCATTGAATGTAAAAATTTATTAAAACAACTCGCTATCATTTACTTTCCCTTTGTCATTTTTTAAATTCTTTTTGTTCAACGACAAAAAATAATAACTCTTCAAAATCTTACCCCTAAAATTATAAAAAATTAATCATCATACTACCCTTGAATGTAAAATTTATTAAAACAACTCGCCTTCATTTACTTTCCCTTTGTCATTTTTTAAATTCTATTTGTTCAACGACAAGAAATAATAACTCCCCAAAATCTTACCCCTAAAATTATAAAAAAATTAATCACCATACTACCTTTGAATGTTATCTTCATAGTTTTGTCTTGTGAGTATTTTCTTATTATCTTTCCTATCCTCTTTGGAACTATATAAGGAAAGATCATTATGTATTTAAACAAAATGATTCCTGGATAAGGCAGTAATGGTTGCTAAGTTTGGTATATGTTTCCATCTTGAATATGAAGATGTGTGAACGTCCATTCCATGTCCTGGGACTTTTTATCTTCCGTTTATATGACATTCCTCCGATAATTGAACTCCTTTTTAAACTTGATTGATAGCAATTTCCATCTGTTTGGACAAGTTTTTTGGATACTCCATTCACATTAAAATGGCTGCCCTTTAATTTATTATCACAACTGTTTTGAATTTCGACCGGATCCACTTGTTCCAAGATGTTTAAATACAATTCCATCATTAACTGTTAACATTAGACAAAACGTAGTAACCTAGAATCATTATTTCCTGGTATTGCCATAAACTGTCGATGACCATGAACCCAGACTGACCTATACAAGCTACTGTCGGGGACGGTGAGTAAAAAGCTATTAAGTATCTGTTTCCAAAACAAAGCGTCCAACAAAATGTATTTTCCAACAAATCAGTGTTCCTTTTCCAATCCTGACCATTTCATAAAAGTTTTTTTTCTGGAAATGGAGACATCCAATCAGATTCCACCATCTATAAAAAGACAGACCTACATGCCTATATAAACACACCCCTATTCAGTTGAATAGTTTTAGATTTTTGATTTTCATTAACATTTCCGCTTTTGTTATGGAATAATTAATATTTTTTTTGCACGAATAAATAATTTTTCAATTACTGTTTTGATGAACAGTAACTCTGTATTTTCTAATTTTCTGTCTTTTTTTTTCTAAACTTGTTGCTTCAAACTGAATAAAACTAGTGCACTAGTTTGATACCCAAAATCTATTGAAAATTAAACCATTACCAATACAAACTTTTTTAACAGCCAATTTTTATTTTAATGAAGCAAATTTACATGACTGGGATTGCTATCTTTATATTTCTAAATTATTTACCATATTTTCATTATTGTTAAATTCAATGACATTTTCACTCTTGATTTCAACTATTCAAATGAAATTTTTTCTCTTGTTTTGCTTTGATGTTTTTTATTATCATAAGTGAATTAAATATTGTTAATTATATCTAAAAAATAAATTCATCATACTATGCTAATTGAAAATGTAGTTAATTGAATGTTTATTTTTTTATGAATTACAAACTATCATGTGCCCTTTCATATATTTTATATTTTACATTGTATTCTTTGTACTAGAAAGAATTTCTGCGTGTAATTATATGGGCCCAGGAAAAGCATATAGGTTTTATAGAACTTATTATTTGGCAATCCTATTTGTAATTGTTTTATGCAATATTTAATTATATTTTTATGAAGATTTTTGGTTTGAAAAAAAGATTGCTGAAAGTTTTCATTATCAATTTTTTTTTTTTTTGACGTGAAGAAATTTCAATTCTTCAGGAAAAATTGTATTAAAAAACGAACGCTTTTACACAACGAACCCCAAAATGATTTTATTGTCTAAATTATTGAAGTCTCATTTTATTTTTACGAAAATAGAATGTAACCGCAATAAATTTGTCCTAATTTCAAGGAAATTATTTGCTAGCTTGTGTTTTTTTATTTTTTCATTTAAATTGTCTTTTACAAAATGAATAAAACAAGAAACAACAAAAGTTAAATATTATAATTATGTTTATTATTTACCATATATTTATTCATTTTAATAAGAGTTACGGTGATATATTAAGTTGCTAAATTAGTTTTACCATGTATTTGGCTGACAATGTTGATGTCTTTTCAGTATTTGTTTTTAGATTTCTTCAACATGATCCTGCCCCTGCAAAAATAAAGATTAGACTAAAAAAATTAAAGATTTGCCTACGGTAAAATATATGTTAAAAATGTAAGTTAATATTTATGTAATGTCTATGACCTCACATTGACTGCCAGACTAATAATTTTAATTTATAAAAAAAATTAATGAAATTAAATAGCTTTTTTTATTCATAGAAGCATAGATTTATAAACAAATTTTGGTTAATTTGCATTCTATTTCAAGAATCATTATTAAAAAAATACAAAAATCACAATAATATAATATTTGCTGCAACCATAATTATTTTTATTGCATATATTTTGCGTATTTATATTTTATACCCTAGCGTTATTTTATCTCTGTCAGCATCCAATTCTTTATTTTATTAATCAGAACTACACCATGACTATAATTTCTGCAATTTGTAATATAATTGATAAGGCAATATGAAATACGTGCAATGACTGAAAATTTCAATCACAGACCACAAACCGTCAGTTTATATTCATAGTTTATGATTTAAAACATTCATGGTTAATTTTTTCGGGTTTCTCAACTTACTTATCTAAACGATGCATAATTTGTCGAAATGACAAATTATAATTAACTTTGATTTGGCTGTTAATTTGATGTTTGCTTCTTACTCAATTTGAGACATGATAATCAGTATATCGAATTTGACCAGGGCAACAATAATTAGTTAAACTTTTCGTTGTACTATAATCATTTGCTGTTGTTGCATTCATTGATCAGTTTTGTTTTCAATTGAATGAGTTACAATTATGTCTTTTTAAACTTTACCTTTAAACGTATTTAATTAAATGAAATATCTTTTCAACATTTCTCTCTCCCTCTCTCTCTCTCTTTCTCTCTCTCTCTCTCTCTCCGGAGGTTATAATAATATTGAGCAGATCATGCATACCCTTCCTTGATGATACCACAGTTTTTGTAGGGGTTCACACTGCAAATGCTTTGGTTTTGTGACGTTCGTGTTCATTTTTGTTTATTTGTTTTGTCTTTGTCATACTGTTTCAATTCGTGTTGGATATGAATTGCCATGATTTTGGATGTATGGTTTTAAAATCCCCCCTTTCCTCTTTCTTGCTTCGGTATTCGTTTGCTGATGTATTGAGTTGATAGCAAGACAGAAAAATACAAAAACTTACAATTGCAAAAAGACAACGTCTGTACAAGAAGAAATCATTATTACTGCGTAAAAGGAAATGTCCTATATGTGATGATTCCATTTTTTTTTTCATTTTTATACTATGTGGATTTTTACCTCGTTTACCCTGGGAAAATTTTTCTTGAATATTCGTTTATTGTGACGAATCTTTTACGATATTTTAAAGAATTTATTTTAGAGTTTGTCTGAAACTGACATGTTCGAATTGTAAAAGATATGATTAAGTAAGTAGAGAAACATAGGTTTTCGAATTGGCCATCTTCAAAACTAAAATTTACTGCTATCTCTGTATTTTACGTATATTTCAGAAGTTTAGGTGATTTAATAAGAAGTCAAAATCTTCAAAAGGTTTCTATTCAAGTTCTGTTTGAAAGTTGTTAGAAAATTAACATTAATATAACAATAATATAATGTTCATAAAATGAATTTTGCTACAACAATTACAATTATTATTTTTATTGTATAAATTTCTAAAATTTATATTCATACCTCTAAGGTTATGTCTGCTCTATCAGCTATATCAGTATTTTGATTTTTTTCTTTTTATTTTGTCTGCATTGAGTAGGCAAATTGTTACAAATTACAATCAACATAAGTAAACTGCATAGTCCCCATAAAACTTATAATACATGGCTACAGTTTCTGTAATTTGTGATTCCAAAGTTATTATTGAAAAAGAAAAAAACCTATTAATAGCTTAAATTTGATTCTTAAGCCACAGTCCACAAGAAAGATCCACACGTTTTTTTTATTCATATTTTTTATTTAAAAGAATTATGGTTTAAAATTTTCCCACTTTCTTTGCTTCTTTTCTTAATTTGTCAAATTGACCCTTCTGTATTTAATTTCGCTCCATCTTTATTACTAAAGTAAGTGAGAACCGAACCGTCAATCCATGGACAATGGCAAAATCAGACACACTAAGAAACAAGGACACCACTTGAGTACGGGACGAAAAAGAAAAATGAAGACACACATACAGATGAACAACACGGAACCAATAAAAAACCATGGGTGAGAAGAGTACGCATCTCCCGCTTCTTATAAGACACCGCCGTGTTGAACATATCAACTCCGGTAGTAAAGTCGAATCCGATAGAGGAAAGCAAACTTTAGTTGTAGAGGGAAAGATCTGTTTGATGTTTGAAAGGAGGACATGTGACAATATATGGAATTTGATCACAGAAACAATAAAAAGTTTATTATTCGTTGTGGTATAATTATTTATCGAACTATTTGCTGTTGTTTCATCAAGTTAGTCTTCAATACATTGGTACAATTTCTGTAATATGTTACTATAATTTCTGTTATTCGTGATTCCATAGCTATAATTAAAAAAAAAAAGACTACAGGAAACACGCAAAATAGGCTAAAATTTGATTCACAGGCCACAGTCCACCACAGAGATCCACAAGTTTGATATTCATAACTTTTATCATTTTAAAAATTATGATTGAAACTGGTACTTGTACTTTTTTTATTTTTCTATATTAAGATGGGGTAAGTCATAAACAATTTTATGCCTGAAATAGTGTAAATTTGGAATTTATATGTAATAAAATATTTATTAATTTTTAATTTTTCTGAGATTTAATAGTCTCAAAGTAAAACGAGAAATTGCATTAACAATGAAATGATATGGAGTAAATGCACATGACAAATCTCAACAAATACACGGTAAAACCAAGCAATCGAACAACAGTTTTACTGTAAGTTCTTGATCTTGAAGTCGCCATGAGGGAGATACTCCTTACTTTAAACAAAAGATGCTGTTTCAGATATTGTAAGTTTTTGAGTGAAATCGGTTTTCGGGCCAGCACCACAATACTGGAATACTGGCTTGGAGGTTTGGGTACCCATAAACCAGTTTAACCTTACCACTGGCTTTTGCTAGTGCCGGTACCAAGTCCAGCTGTCCCGAGTTCCTATCGTTGTTTACGTTTGTCTTTTGTCTAATTTGTGTTTTTCCTGTGTAGTTCCCTAGCAGATTGTGGCATGTAATTATAATTTTCAGCCATTGTAGGTGTTTCCTGTTGTCCCTTTTATCCGGGCCTTTTATTTCATTGGTACAAATAGTACAACCGTGGCTGCATCGATCAAATGGTAGTAAACAACGGCAGTAGAATACAGAAGGAACAAGGGAAGTGATAACCACGAAAAATCGAAGTCCAAAGACATGGCAAAAACGGCAACAGAGAAAAACAAAGACAAAACAAGGACGTGGAGACAACCACAAGGCGCGGAAATAAAAAGACGACATTAAGAACTAAGGCATTCATAGTGTTAAATCCAATGAAAACCAGGAGGGACATCGGGTGCTCCGGAAGGGTAGGCATGTCCTGCTCCGCTAGCTGCACCCGTCACCCTATTGGTGAGTCAATCACTTTAGTAAATAACAAAATACCGAAGTAATGGTAAATTTGCTACTGCATATGGCCATTTCGACAACTGATGTCTCATTAGTGTTTAATTGATGATATGCATTTAATAAAGGACTCCAGCACCTGCGGAGATATAAAGAAACAATACACAAATATGCAGATATAACAAATTCCCGCGTCTTTTTTTTTTGACTGATGAAATGAAAATTATTGCTAATTTGATGTGGCGGTAGAAAAAATTGAATATGGTTCAAGAATTAGTTTCAAAGTTATACAGTGAATGATGTTATAAGGTTATGACGTTGATGCTGAATGAAATAAAACTATTTGTTCACAAGATTATACTCCCGAATCTTTCTGGAGAAAAAAAATTAAGTTAAAATGGTATGTGCTTAAATGCTTAACATTTGAATCAACGGATGAGAATTGCTCTAGATTTGGTCAGACAATCAGATATTTGGTTGCATGTTTTAATCCATGAAACAGTCGCATCTCCTAGTTCAATGCTTTCCTTGATGCTTGCTAAATCCAATCGTAGCCTTTTCTTTGATATAAGGTTTGACGAATGAATATTCTGACAGAGAGATTTATTGTCTGTGTAACACTTGATGGGAATTTTCTTATTCCCCAATTTCACAATTTCTTGCAGAATGCTCCTTACAAAGAAACAAGCATCAAGACCTTCAACAAGTGATAATGCCTCTGTTGCTAATGTACTTTTAACCACACGTTTAGTTTTCTTCGCTTGGCAAGCAATTGGACAGATTTTGCCATTTTTGCCACACAGAAATATAATGAATCCACCGGCACTTGAAACTTTCTCAGATAAGTTGGCATGTGATGCATCAGCATAGAGAAGTATCTCTTTACCATCTAAACTGCCCAAACATGGAAAAACTATTTCGTAGATATTATTTTGGGCTTTTCGAACAACTTTATTAACTTTAGACACTTACTTTGAGTCACTGAGCTCGGTAGCTGTGGCAAGATCTAGAACGTCAAAGGAGAGATCTGGCCTGCTCTGTGTAGCTATCCAATGTAATTGTCCTACTATTTCAGGATATTTGTTTCTCTTTTGTCGTTTGAGTCTGACATACGATTTATTTGTCTGATCTCCTCAGTGTAGTTGTGTTGCTGCAGATATATTCCTTCATCTTCCTGTTTTAAATTGATAGTTGGTGTATCATAAGGACATTCGTTAGGAGGTTTAATAAATATAGTTCTGTCTATCACTTTCCCTTGCAAAAAGGCGGCTTTAATGTCAATTAAATGAACTGTATAATTGCAAGTTGAACTTACTGCCAAAAAGATAGGCATACGTTCTTTGTGAACTGTGGGAGAGTCTGACTGCACGTCGTTATCCTCCTCCAAACCTCGCGCCACCAACCTAGCCTCAACTATTCTTTCTCCATTAATACTTTCTTTGTCAGTAACTACCCATCTTGCAGACATTACATTTTGTCCTGAATATGGAACATCCTCATATACACTGAATGATTTCCAGTTTTCGAATTCAAGTTGTTTTGCCTGATTTACTTTGGCGTCTCCGTGCCTTGTGATGGGAACAACTACTGTGATAACCTCATTCACTTTGTCAGCACTACGCCATTCTGCAATTTCTTTTTTAAAATCAACCACTGACTGATCATTTTTATCCTCCTCCAAAACGTTCAAATATGCCCATTTTTTTCCTGTCGACTTTCCTTCTTTACTCATTACTTTAGATTTTACCCATGTGTCACTATACAATTATGGCCTGCTGTTAAGGGAAACATCCATATTTGTCAACTCGAGGAGGGAGTTGTTTCCCGAGGGCTCTGCCCGAGGGAAACCACCCCTCCAAGGGTTGACAAATCTGAATGTTTCAAGTCAACAGAGGGCCATAATTGTTTTATTATATTTTAAACAGTTTCATTAATTTCAAATCAAAAGGTCTTATTATGGTTTGAACCTCACAACCAAGGCTGATATAATCTGCTTGTGGTTTTTAGAATCTACAGGGTTGTTTCTTTCTATGACGTCATATCCGGGTTGTTCAGCGGAAAACAACAGGGTTGTTCCCGCAGTGATGTCATATCGAAGTTGTTTGATAGAACATCCGAGTTATTTTCAAGTCACATGATTACTTTCATCCAATTAAATCTTCTCTTACTTAGTAAAATATAATAATACCAATTCTCCGATATACAATATCATTTCCTACCTGAGGAATTTCTTTAGGTTTCTCTTTGCCTCTAACTGGTGGTTTATGATTTTCTGGTTGAATTTCATGCTGATTATTTTCATCATTACCAATATTATTAGAATTATCAAGATTTTTCGGTATTTGAGGAAATCGATTATGAACGTAAACTTGATCTGGACCTTCACCATGCTCATCCTCTAAATCCAAATTATGTTGGTTAGCATTCTGATGATTTTGGTTGTGATCATCATCACTGTCATCATCTCGGTGATTTCCAGCTTTTTGTTGACTATCATTACTTTTTACTGCTTTGTCATGGTGAAATTCTTTTCCGAATCGTATTAGGCGACAAGGATGTACACGTAGATAGATACTTCCATGCCTTACGAAGACAATTTTCCCATCTTGACCATTTACGGTCCCTGGTCCTTACCATCTGTTCCAATCAACACGTTTATAATAGACTTTATCCCCTTGTTGGAAACATTCACTTGAAGCACTTATTTTGTGACGTACTGATCGACGTATTCTCTCTGATGATTCAGACTGAGTGAAGACTCTTCTACTAGAATGAATTGCATTCAAATGTTTGGCAAGAGTTTGACTAGTTGTTGTGTTCTCCAGGTGCAGGTGGCTTATCACTGAGGACATTTGGCAAATTTGGATTTGCTCCATAAACCATTTGATATGGGCTCCAACCATACACCTATGATAAACTTTTTTTTTTTTTTGCATTTACAATCATCTACAGCAGCATGGTTACGCTTGCAAATTTCATTCTGCCAAGGACTATATTCTGCTGTGTTATTTACTTCAATATTGATGTTAGCACACATATCACTTTTGTTTCGTTAGCAAATTCACCACCATTATCTGCTAAGAACTTCTCCGGAGGACCCATGCCACCACCGATCCATAAAGTCATGCTCTTTTCGCTCACAATCTCAGGCGTTTTTCTCTTGATGACAGCTTCTAGACTAATTCTAGTGGCAATGTCCACTAAGTGAAGAAAATATACATTGGGTTTCCACTCTTTTAGGTCGATGGTTACAACTTCATTTAATTCAGTTGCCAGCGGAAGCGGAGCAATTGGCCGTGCTAGAGTCCTTTTGTATCTTAGGCAAACATCACACCCTTCAGTGACTTTATCAACACATCCAAATGTTCATTTGTTTATCCTCCTGCATCTTGTAATAAAGCCTTAAGGCGCTTGGAAGAAGGGTATGCAAAAGTTTATGTAATGTCTCAGTGACTTTGGTCTTGTTGTCATGGAACTTAGTTACAATAAGAACTGAGGATGTTTCAGCTACATCAACGCTTATCTGATCAATTGGCACACAATAATGTCCTAATGATGTGCACTGAAGTTGAACATCCTTTCCAAATATTGATGCGCTATCATTCTCAAGGTCAAGTTTAACTTTTGCTTTCTTCATGGAATCTTTGCTGAGGAGTAAATGATTGTAACTGTTGACTTCATCAGTTTGTATTTCACACTCTACATCAGCAATGGCACATGGAAATATTACTTTCCTACTAGATTGTAAGATAGTTCCGCCTCCAAATCTAAACATGGTGTCACTGGGTTTTTCGATTACTTTGTCTCTAATGCTAGAATCCAGAGATTCAAAGTAGCATTCAATCAAGGCTTCACCTGCAACAGTTGAAGTACAGGCACTGTCCAATACTGCAGAATTCGCAGACTCATTTAAAAGGAAAAGTGTTCCCTGCGAGTTCTGTTCCCTGTGAACAATACTGCCTTCTGGTATTCTTGATAATGTTTGGCCATGTTTTCATAGGAGTGTGGACATTGTTTTACTAAATGTCGAATGGAATCACAACTTCTGCATCTCATTGGTAGTTCATCAGGCCCATTAGGATTAACAGATTTGTTATATTTATTAGTCGGCTTGGGCGTATTTTGCTGTCTGAAATCATTTGTTCTATAGTGTTCCAACGATTCCCTTTGTAACCATTGTTTCTAAATCGATTTCAGTAGTAATTTACATCTTCCGACGATACTAATGTGGGTTCTACCTTAACATTTTCAGTCATTTTTTTACTTAAAGCTGCTTGCTGGCCAAAGGACTTCTTCAATGAAGTGGCCAATTGTTTAAACAGAGAAGCAACATCTGCACAATTGACACCAGTTAATACTATCTGTCTATCTTTCATTTCAAGTTCAGAACATTCTAACAACTTAAATGCTAATACAGGTTGTGGAAGTTCCATTTTGATTTTTTTTTTATTTTATTGTACAATTTCTGAAATTCTGTTACATAATTTTCCATCGAACTAACTTTGCTTCGTCTAAATCGATCAAATTCAGTATATGCTTTATATGCCTCACTTATAAGAAAAAGAAGGGAAACGGGGAATGTGTCAAAGAGACAACGACCCTAAGGGGAGCAATAACAACTCAAAGCCACCATAAGATCTTCAATGAACGGTGAAGAAACCCCACAGTTCGTCTTTTTTAAGAGTTGTATCCATAAAATCAATAAGCTTTCAGAATTTAAAGACCAAACCAGCTAATCATTTCTACAGTTGATTTTTTCATGAAACTTAGCATAATCACTCTTCAAGGTATTTGGGACAATTTTCAAGAATAAAAAATATAGGTCACCGAATTCGTTTTGTTGCTATAACACAATGAAAAGTAGCTAAAATCGGAAGATGGAGAAATAAGAAGGTTAACTTCAAACCCTTGTCATTTCGGCAATAATAGTTGAAATTGCAAACGGATTTCTGTATTATACTCCGGGAAGTCTATAGATTTCAATTCAATTAAAGAACAAACTTTTGAATGTAAGAGTGATGATTATTTCAACGCTTAATTACTTTCCCGCGCAAAATATTTGACATTTTTGTTATCTTTTCTATTAAATTGTGAAAATTCTGCTGTTGATTTTTTCCTCATATTTTCAGAGCATGTAGAATTGTATATATTAATTAGAATAAGGCAATAAAAACAATAGGTCACCGAACTCATAAGAAAGATATAATGGAATATAACGATAAAAATTAGCTTTTTTTCGGCAACACGTCGCTTGATTTTTTCTTTCAATGAAGATGACGTCACAGTAATATACGTCGAAAGTTGGAGTATCGATAATAAACACCGAAGCAATAATCTAAAAATCTATAATTTTTGTACGGCAGTGTACTTTATGGACACTTTCTTTTTAAAAGCGCGATTTTAGGATAAAAAGAAAAAAAAGAAGGTGTTAATATTTTTTCTTACATTTTTTGTTTCAAATATTTTCCTGTCTTGTCCTGGATATTCTTTTTGAAATCTTCATGGGAATACTCAAGATGTAACAGCGATTAAATCAACTATTTTATTCCGCAGGAATTTGGGATTTACCACCTCTTTATCAGGATTCCAGAATTTTTATTGTATTTTTGAGCACTATGGGGATGGAGCAGTATATTTTCTTTATCATTCGGGATTTGAAAGTTATTATTTCGGGATTTTCTGGTAGTATTTGTAACGGGGGTTGATTTAAACAAATTTATTTTGCTCAAAAATGCAAAAAGGATTACACACAAGTCATTCCAACTTATAAGAGCCTCATCCCATATACAATATAACTCCATAGAAAATGTCCAAGGACTCACGGACCAATGGCCGGATAAGGCGATACCAGTGTACATTAACTTCGTTTTCGGGGTGTAATAATATATATGTTATATTTCATTCAAAATTGCAGACACAGAACCCAGTTGGGTTATGACAATACAAACATACACATGTATTAAACAAAAACATAATGAAAGAAACAAATATAGGGAAGATGTAATCATATCAGCTAAGTGTTTCATAAGTCTTAATGACTGTCTAATAAAAGAAAAAAGGCTTAAAGAATTGTAGATCCGCATAAAAATTCCCAGGCCCCTTCCGAAAATAAAATGTCGTACACGTGTCCCTATAATGGTCTTTAATATTTTTATTGCACCATTACATAAATTTTTACTTGACATTTTATATCTGCATACCGTTTTTTTTTATTGCATTTGCGCCGATTTGCATTACATTTGCGCCGATCATTTTTTCTTTCATTTCGCCGAATTTTTTCTTTCATTTGCGTCGATTATTTCTTTGAACTGCGCCGAATTTTACTTGTTAATTTTGTGTCAAACAAAGGTATTTTTGTCATTAATTCACACTTAAAAGATCGGCGCAAATGTCATATGCCACTGAATACGGCATAATCGAAACCATACCAGTTGTCAAGTACGAAGTCAAGACTATTGTGGTTTACATTTTTTATGTCTTTTTTTGTTTTGTTTTGTTTGTTTTTTGTTTTTATTTTGGTTTCTATGGGATTTCAGCAGTATTTCAGCTATATCGTGACCGTCAGTTTTAGTAGTGGAGGGAGCCGGGGTACCCGTAGAGAACCGCCAACCTTAGGCAATTGACATTTTTAAGTGATTTGCACCTTGCCGAACTATATGAAAAGTGTTTAATGTGCAATGGGTCATTCCTTTAGACCACCCTTGCAAATGGTGTAATAGCCGGAAATTGGGTCCCTGAAATTTTTCACCTCGACCGGGAATCGAAGCACAGAACCCAACGCTGGTTTAGGCGATACAGGTGTCGCAATTTTACAAATTATATCATTTCTTTTCATATGTCTACAAAAGTAAACGATGTTTAATATTTGTTTTACATGTTGTTTATTTGTTTGTCGCAAACAATAAAGACTTTGATTTTGAATATAATATTGTTCCACCTTATTTAGATATAAATCATGTTTTTGTAATTTAATTACTTTTTTTTATTTCAAATTTACTAACTTTTTCGTCACCAATGTCACTCTGCCGATCTTCCACACGGTGCGACGTCATAGACGTCTTACAGAACAATGACAATGCGCTGCGTTGTGCGTATAAACAATAGTTGGTTAGGTCTTTAACTCATATAGGCTCAATTCGCTAAACACTTTGTGTTTGATTGAACTTTGCCCTTCCTCTGGAAGTGGCAATGCTATAGCTATTCCTCCGGAAGTGACAATGATATAGCTATTCCTCTGGAAGTGACAATGCTATAGTTATTCCCCTGTAAGTGACAATGCTATGGCTATTCCTCGCTTTTTTTTCCTCAAGATCAGTTAATGCTTGCCATACTTTGACCTCCTCAATCCAACGACTATATGGTTTTTGTTCACTGAACACTGGTGGAACTTTATAGTTGTCGAATGCCATGTTGTTTCTAATGTCTAATTAAACACTCACTGGATACTTAATCGTTCACCAATTGTCACTATATCACTCTTCTACAGTCTTTGTCATCCACTGTTATCACAAACGCTGGTACACTATTGGTTGTTTCGCTGATTACACTGTACACTTTGATAACTTACTAAATTGTCACTTGAAAATGCTCGCTCTCTGTAGATCATCATCTGGTAAGAAGATCTTTGACTATCTTCACCACGCTCTTAACTAGCTTGCTGCCATGTTTAATTGATGATGTGTATTTAATAAACGACTCCAGCACCTGCGGAGATATAAAGAAACAATACTCAAATATGCAGATATAACAATTAGTGCAGATTAATTAAAATACTGGAAATCCAGAAACCGAAAGCGATTGAACAATGCTACATCCATGTCGTTTTTACTCAAGATGCCACATCGTCAAGAAACATAAAATTAACTGGTAAAGTGTTCTTACATACCGATATACCGATATTTAGGTCTCTATTGTAATATATAACTCGGAGAGTAACATGAAACTCAGTACGGAGTGCCACCTTTTATATTGACAATTAAGTGTCTCCTGCTTTGCATGCTAAATGACTTTCGCCCGTCTTCGTGAAATCAAATGTCCAAAGCAAAAATCATAGAAAGAAATAACTGACACTTAAGTTGAGACGAGTATTCTAACAAAAAGCGAGATATAACATGATCCCGGTTAACAAACTCCCGATCTCAAAGGGAAAAATACGATTGCTAATCTCAAGTGTTCATCCTCAACAAAAATTATAGTCATATATATTAGACAGAATAAGAACGTTAGTATAGCTGTCGTGCATGGAGCACAACAAAATTAAAATATGAAATAAAACTAAGATCTAAATATATTTTTTAGATTTAAGTTTTATTTCATATTTTTATTTGTTGTTCTCCATGCACGACAGCAATCCAAACCTCCTTATTATGTCTAATTTATATGACATTAAGCTGTCTCGCAACATATGTTTTTATTTTTAAAACTATAGTCGTAGTTGTTCATACAAAATTTATTGTTAAACTGTATACTCTATAACATCAGTCTTTCAGCTTTTCTTCAATTTTTCCATTGTTTCCAGTTTGAATTGTTCAGATGGTTGTCGTATCTGGTGCGAGAACGTTTGACTCTGCTTTGATCATTCCTTGTTCTAATTGAAAGTTGTTAACACGTTTTTCATGGATTTAATCCTAGGAGAAATTGAGATATCCTGATTTGTAGTAGTAGGATTCTGAATTCCATTGAATTTCTAGTATGATCAAGAATAATACTGGATATTTTATTCAAGAAAATTCTGGATATTACTGACATTCAAAGCTGATAAAAGTTTTTTGATTTTGTAATAAGAAGTATGTATTTCACAGCATTTAATTTATGAAAACTAAATGCTTTAACAAGTACGACAATAGAATGACAAATGACATAATTCTAATGT
>MJUU01074450.1:0-16589 GCA_002080025.1 Modiolus philippinarum
TTAAGGACTATAAGAGAGACATAACAAATTTTATCTCTACTAGTTCTCTGGGATTTGATATCTGGAAAGACCATATACCTAAAGGCACATTAGTTGATTTATCTGATTCAACAGAAATAGAGTGTAACATTCGTAAAAGTATTTATGGTGGTAGATGCTACAAGAGTAAGACTGAGTTTACTAGTAAAGACTACGGAAAGAAATACGAGGATGTTACAGACTATTTATTAAACGTAGACGTTGTGTCTTTATATCCTACAAGTATGTTACATGATTATCCTGTGGGTAGAAGAAAGTACACTAAAGAATACAAGGGTAATGGCATCTACAGAGTAAGGTACACAACGAATAAGAAACTATTACACCCTGTGGTAGCAAGAAAAGATGAAAAAGGAGCTACTAAATGGGATCTTATAGACTCTGAAGGCTGGTATACTTCGGTAGATATAGATCAGATGATAAAATACGACTATGAAGTAGAAGTACTAGAAGGGTATTACTGGGAAAAAACAAGTAAAGTATTTACTAGCTATATAAACAAATTCTTTGACATGAAGAAATCAAGCACTAAAGGGAGCGTACAGTACACATTAGCTAAATTGCTTATGAATGGACTTTACGGTAAAATGATACAAAGACCAATATTCAACAAAACTGAAGCAATAAAGGATCATAATGAATACTGGGCGTTTCACAGAGATCATATTGTTACTGACTTAGAGCTTGTTTCATCCACATGGTATGTATCAGGATATTTAAGATCAGAGATTGATTCAGTAAATAAAATAAGCAAGCCATCACATTATGGAGCCTTTGTGTTAGCTTATAGCCATAAAATCATGTATGACCATATAATGTTGTTAAACCCTGAGTGTAAGACAGAGTTAGACTTTTACTACACCGATACTGATAGTTTACATATACCAGGAGAACAAGCAAAACTTATACCTAATTATGATGGTAATAACCTAGGTGATTTAGCCAACGACTATAAAAAGAAAGGAAAAATAACTAAATCTGCCTACATAGCGCCTAAACTATACATGAATGTTGTGATAGATATGGATAATATAGTCACCGTAAAAATAAAGGGAAAGGGGCTAAATAAAACTAAGTTAACTCAAGAAGACTTTAACAAGATGTTGAAGGGCAAAGAAGTAAAGAACACGAGAGAATTCAGCATGAAAAAAGTACATCTAAATAGGACATCTAAAGAACAAAGTATTGATCATTTTAGTATTCTTCACCTCACAAACTTTGAGAGATGTGCAAATAAAAACGAGTACAAGGGAAGAATTTTCTTGGATAAGAATAAATCTGTTCCTATAGGATATTACCTTAGTTAAAAAAATAAACCTGCGTAAGTGGGGATCGAACCCCAACTATTTTTACTACGCTGTTTATAATGTGGAAACGATAACCATTATACTACAGAAAATCGATTTGCGAGTCATTTAAAATACGGTAGTCATTCGTTTGATATTGATTAAACAGGATTATGTAAACAAAGAAGAAAGAATGTACGATTTAAACAAATATAGATAATTTCGATAGATATTATAACATTTAAATGTTAAAAACACACACAATGGACATATTATTGTGGATATTTCACAACATTTGTAAGGTGAGGTTTAAATATACTAAAAATCGATGTTCAAGTGTCTGGCCAGACGTAGTCGCGTGGTAACTTCATTGATTTACACACTTCAATATTATACTTGTATACTTTCGAAAATTTCAATCATTATAAGTAAAATGAAATAAGGAGTGATGTAGAAATCACTAAGGGTGAAAAACACCCACAATAAGATAGAAAACAACCAAGGGTGAAAAACACCCACAATAAATGAAGGTTGAAAAACAACCACAAAAATAGTTACCACGCGACAAATTGAGGAGGACAAAAACAAAAGGTGCAAAGGTGCAAGTAAAGCCCCCGGCAGGTCAAAAAGACCGGGTGGCAAAAAACAAATAAAGCCGGCAATGTCCTCCTCAATAAGCACCTTTTGTTTTTTTTGGGGGGGGTCTTTTTTTTTAATAAGTTAAGAAAACGTATTTTGTATTTCCCGATCAAAACAATGAAATATTTTCTTCTCTGGTAAGTTAAGATATAGAAAAGAATATTTATTTCTAGTAGTTAAATCAAGCGTATTTTTTGAGACCTGAAGTTCTGAAGATATAAGTTCTCTCTCCTTTTTACTAGGAAAATTATACACTACGTAGAAATTACAATTTAAACGACAGTCTTTAGGTATCCGAAAATAAGACTGACTCAAATAAATTACGCTCATTTTCTTGTGCCTTCCGCCTATAAAGTATTTTACAATAGAAGATTGATCTTGTTGTGAACAAATATAGTCGTCAAAAATTACGATTTTTTGTTTGTCACCGGCGTCGTCCTCGCAGTCGATGTCTTCAACTTTATCATTAGATAGTTGTAATAAATCTTCCAGAGACACACCTAGTTTTTCCGCTATTTCCTCGAATCTTCGAATTAGTTCCTTGTAGTAATGTTGTTCTAAGTTCTTTGCGTAAAGAATAATTTTGTCGTAATACAATAAGGGTTTAAATAAAAGGTGCATTAGCAAATTCGTTTTTCCAACCCCACTGGGGCCCACGATGAGTAAGCGGAAAAAATAACTCGGCATATTTTTTACTCCTTGTATTGTTTTAAAATTATTCGTATTAGACTTTTCTGAAAAATATACGGGAATCGTTGTCATTTTTTATAACCCGAATATATATTAGATAAAAAAACCATGAGTGTATTTCAGGTAGGAGGGTGCATAACCGTTATGGCAAGTAATAACGTTTGACATTTATAATAAAAATCAGGTAAAAAAATGCTTGCATATGATTTGACCAATCTGAAAAAAATAAAAACAAAGGTGTATGGTTTTTACGAAATACTTGACATTCAAGGGGAAATCGTATATTTATATTATCCTTTTAACAATATATTCGTTATAGAGAGAGTAACTGGTGACGACCTGTCAGACTTACTAGAAATGTATAGGAATCAAAAGTGTAGAACCAGAGATACACGTCAGTGTTATGTATAACCCGTGGCATGCTTAAACCGCAAGCAGCGTAAAAATGTGAGTGAATTAAGAATCTAGCCCGTTTTACCCGTCTCAACTGTAGTGAATAACAATTGCTTATTTTCGTTAGCTTTTCGGAAAATGTGCATCCAAAAAGGGTATTAACTACTGATGTGCATTTTGATTTTTGATAATTTCTAGATAATGCAAGATTATCCGATATGCGGGTGTGTAGGCTATGTGAGCTCGCTCACTAAGGTTCTTCAGGCATACTTCACACTTTTTTTCATCGAAGCAAACTCTTCCTTGAAAAAAATGTGATTTATAATACTTTTTTTTTAATTTGGCGAAAGCATTTTGAATGTTACCTTTGATTTGTGATTTTAGTTTATCATGAGGAAGCCTATACAGCGTGGAAAAATCAAACATTTTGAGGGAACTTATGCCCGATAGATCTACAACAATTTTTTGTCATTTTGTTCAGATTCGCATTCGGGGATTGCTTCTAGCGCGGGAATCCAAAGATAATAACAACACCGAAAACAACAAGAAACAAAGACAACACACCAGTACGGAATAAAAAAATAGTAACAAAAAATGAACACATTAAAATGATAACGGACCAAATTAAAACCATCCGTGAGATCAGGTGCATCCTCCTGCTTCCTGTAAGACACCATCTGTGTTGAAAATGTCAATTCTGGTTGTAAAGTTAAATCCAGTAAAGAAGAAAAAAAAAACAATTTTAATTCAAAAGGAAATGATTTGTTGTCTCATATCCAAAACACATCACAAATTTGTGAGATCGATCGTAAATCTTCTGTAGTGATGACTTCAAGTTTTGGGTAACATACTCTTGTTTTTGTTGCCTATAAGGAGCAATCAAGCCCTATCAAGGTATTCCCGGTATCGATCGCAGGTCCTTGGGTAACAAATGAGTTATGATATGTTAACTCTGTATGCTGGCGCTTTTGGAATTTTTCTACAAAAAGGGGGAGTTGACTATTGGAAAACAGAAGTCATCGCATTTGTCGTTTTTCAAACATAGCCAGCCCTTTTGACCACAGAGGAAAATGTACAAGGAACTTCTATTCAACTGAACAAGTCCTTATAGAAGGCGATGAAAGAAGATTTCTTACATCATCTGGCTCCAACAACACATATAAGGCCACGAAAAATTGCATCATAATTTGATGATCTCCTCTGAAACTAAGTAAAATCTGTCCGGTTTCTTTTTGTCTCTAAAGACCTGAAAAAAGCTTGCATTTCTTGGTTTGTTATTTGCAATAATAATAATAATAATATATCGAATGAGGCAGTAAATTTTACTTCGCCAACATAATTTGATCATTTGTATTCTGGCATTGCTTTGAAGCATTTCGTCTAAACAGCAATCAAGGCTCAGTGTCGGAGCATCTTGTTTCAGAAAAGTTAAATATTTATTTTCGTTTTGGTTTGCTTTCTTATGTGTTGACATGACATCACAAGAACTAAAGCCATAGAAGGTATGTTTTCATCTGTATGACATGTCTGTCATCAACACAAGAGGCTTACAGCCAGCTGACTTTTGTAAAATAACAAAACAGAGGCATGGTTTCACTTCATTCCTAATCATGAGATCTAGTCAATTAGCCTAGATGATGCCCTGTAGGACCTGTCGTCATTTATTGTTGTTCTTCATCTTGAAGTCACCATGAAGTCTTCAACAATGAGCTTTTAATAGTAAGTGCAAGGCGGCCCCTAGCTCCGGTGTGAGCGGAATCCTTTGCTGATTGTCGAACAACGCTACACCCATGTCTTTTCTGGTCATAGATGCGGGATTGTCAACAAACATTAATTAAACTGGCAAAGTGCTCTTACAATCACTGTCATCCGCTTCCCGACAGAAGCACTTGATTTGTAAAATATGCATGCAACGATTACACGTTTTTGTCAGCGCAATAGGTTTTTAAGTCTGACGTTGAAATTTTCTTTGTTGGTCTCTTTAAAAGGGAGCTTTCATGTACTTATTATGTACCGGTTCAAATTTGGAAAACAATTTTGATACTTAAAAATTTTGATTTTGGAGGAACAACATTTGTTAGCCGTTTTTTGTTGTTACATATCTTTCTTCTTGTTGTTGCTTTCTTTACTCTTTTACAATGTATATAGTGTTTAAAACATAATGCTTGCCGAAGCGTCAATTATAAACGAATAATCCAAGGACAATGGCATCATTGGAACATGTGTAAGGCACCGAAAAGAAAAATAAAGACACACACACAAACAAAGATGAACAACACAGACCCAATAAAAAACCATGAGTGAGATGGTGCACCGAAGAGTAAGCATTTCCTGCATCTTATAAGACACCCGCCGTGATGAACATGTCAACTCCGGTAGTAAAGTCAAATCCGGTTGAAATAGAAACACCAATTAGGCTTTTGCAGTACAGATGTATCATCAAGTTGAATAAAGAGGAGTGTTTGATCCAGATCGCCCCTTTGTGATTTTTGCAGTTGGGTGACCGCTTTTCTTGCCCTTCTGCTTAAATCACGAGGTAGTTCAATTGACATCTTGTCTTAAAATATTGAACTGACTATTATTTATCATTTTAATTTAAATTTGTGTACAGATGAAAATACTCCCCCAAGTTCATATATTAGATACTAATAGATGTCCCTTTCTTTCCTGAGGTGTGCCTGAGGTTTATTTGTTTATTTATTTATTTATTTATATAATATTATATTTTTATATATAACGTCTAAAAACAGCGTCAAACTTATTTATATATATATATATATATATATATATATATATAGTTGTTTGAAGTATGTGACAACCCTGTCCAATGGATAATATCGTGAGACATTATACTGGGCTTGATGAATTATGTATATATACGTTTGAAAATCAGCCCAACATTGTTAGATCTGCACATTGGTAGTTCCCTCTCCGGGATTCGAACCATCACTGTTGTGACATCTATGGCAACACCGCCTGCACTACGTCCAGCGCCCTAGACCACGCGGCTACCTAGGCTATATANTGATGACTTCAAGTTTTGGGTAACATACTCTTGTTTTGGTTGCCTATAAGGAGCAATCAAGCCCTATCAAGGTATTCACGGTATCGATCGCAGGTCCTTGGGTAACAAATGAGTTATGATATGTTAACTCTGTATGCTGGCGCTTTTGGAATTTTTCTACAAAAAGGGGGAGTTGACTATTGGAAAACAGAAGTCATCGCATTTGTCGTTTTTTCAAACATAGCCAGCCCTTTTGACCACAGAGGAAAATGTACAAGGAACTTCTATTCAAATGGACAAGTCCTTATAGAAGGTGATGAAAGAAGATTTCTTACATCATCTAGCTCCAACAACACATATATGGCCACGAAAAATTGACATGAACTAAAAATGCATCATAATTTGATGATCTCCTCTGAAACTAAGTAAAATCTGTCCGGTTTCTTTTTGTCTCTAAAGACCTGAAAAAAGCTTGCATTTCTTGGTTTGTTATTTTTCTATAAAAAAATCCGAACTTGATGAATGTAGTTGTTATGACTAGTACTTTTATTGTTATAGGTGTTGTTGTCGAATCAAAGTTTTGGAAAACTGCAGAAAAATTCATAGGAAAGACGTTCATACATCTACACTGTGATTTCAGACAGGTTTTAGGAGTTATTGCCAAGTATATGGGTTATTTTTATATAAAAAAAACAAATAGGCAATGCCCACTACATACCTATTATCAGTGTTGCTGAGTATGGAAAGGTGTACTGGTCTCCAAAGACAAACTGGCAGAAGACGTATAAAACTGATTGCAAAGATACATACAAGTTGCTGATGACAATAAGTAAGAATCTGATTAGGCCATAATTAATACAATGTGTATTTCCTGTTACCCTACTAAATGATGTTGAGATAGTACAATGTATGTATGAAGGATTATTTAAATAATTCTTATTATAAATTACTGTTCTACATCCAAACAAAATATGAAATGCATATTCAATCATTTGGGTAGGGTGATTTTTCAGGGTCGGTAGGGTAAGGGAAGCAAACAATATTTTAATTCAATCATCACTTGCTGTATTGGTAATCATTTCTCAGACTTGCGGATATCGAATTGAGTATTTTTTGTGTTAATTTTTGCATTTTTTTTGTCTCTGTGTCTTCAAACTTTTCCTAGGCCCCGAAAATATACCAGTTTATTTAGGAATGAAATGTTCTAGAAGTAATACTGAGTGAAAAATAAATTGAAGTGTAGTTAATACAATGAAGGGATATGGAGTAAAAGCACACGAGACGAAGTCTCTACAAATACTTAGTAAAACAAAGCAATGGAACAACGCTTTTATTAGCTTACAGTCCTGGTATATAAGGCCATGTGCGTTTTTACTATCACTTTCAGTCTGTCGTTCCGCTGTCTAGGTCAATAATAACCACACCTTCTCTGAATCATTGGTTTGTAGTTTCAAATTGTGTTCGATTTGTCCGAATGCCAAACAAAACATGGCCGCTGTAACTAAAAACAGAAGATATGGGCAAATCTCTGTTTTTGTAAATATCTAAAAAAAACCTTGCAGATACAAAAAAGAACAGAAAAATCGGACATAAGGGTATTAAAATATTTTGTCAGTGGTGTTGCTATGTTCTGTTGCTTGATGAGTTTCCATATTTGCTTTATTCGGGACAAAAATGTTTTTTTTTCTTAGTGATTACTTCATTATTTTTCTGGAGCTAACATATGTTTCTTTGAAATGTTTAACGAATAAATCCTCTGATTCCTGTATTCTGATTCATTGATTGATATGTTTAAGAATACTGAATCATAAAATTATTGAGAGGCAAATTTCCCGGTTTGTGTATGTGTTGGTGATTTGAAAAAAAAAACAAAAAAAAAACTGAAGTTTAACTATGCCTCTCCTTTTGCGTTTTTGAACTATTTTTTTTACTTGATTGTTGATGTGATTAAAACCTTGCGGTTTCCAGTACATGAACTGACGGGAAGTGAAAATTTAGTCCAAGATTCATCTCCTTGTTAGTGATTTGATTTGTAATTTGAAAGTTTAGTATAATAAGTTGTATTGTGCCTTACTGTTTGATGTTCGTTAATCATCATCTCTGTTTACTGATACAAAGACATATTTTGGCAAATTAGGCCACAAGGCTCGTTGGTCAAATATCCAATATTTTTGTTTACATTTCATGATGAATTGAAAAATTATGTTATTCCAGTATGAAAAAAACATTGTCAAGGACTCTAAATAAAACGAGAAGGCTTAATTAAGGATACAGTCAAATTGTCAAATTAATTAGATATTCACACATAGCAAAGTAGTTTTTACATCGTATTTTTCATTTAACACTAAGGAAATAAATGTATAATGACATCTTGTTGACCATAAGATGAAGAATAACAAAAACTGTTTTCCTTTGCTTAGATATACAATGTATATTTTACCTTGCGTTTTATAGAAATATACTGTTTTTATCAAAATTCTAACCACTTATAAAACACTGAGGCTTCATTCCGTGTATGGCACTTGGTAGATGTCCTTGGTACTGGTTGTTGCCTCCTATTTCGATATACATTTTGTATTTGGTATTGAGTACTTCTTTTTTTTGACTACTTCTGGATTATTGCTTTCCATATAATTTGATTCTAATGCTGTTGATAAGAGGTTACTTCTTGAAATTTACTGTTTTTTTCTGCAACTCGGTTATTTTTGTATTTTGTAAAGACTTTGTCACATGTACATTTGCTCTATTTCCATTCATTGATTGTAAAACACAAATGTATGAATTATTTTGATGCAAACATTGACTTTTTCGTGAAGAGAAACAAATTTGCTTTACAGAAGGAATAAGGAAATTAACGCTTATTGTCCCTGGAGAAAACTGTGCAGAGGAGAAAGGCTTATACCGATGTTCACACTACCTACAGACAAACAAAAAGGTGTCCGAAAAAGTAGAAAATACGTTAAATCTGTATAATCTACAATGTAAGTTATTTTTAGATAAATAGTTTTTTTTTTGTTTTTTTTTTTTGGTAAAAAATGTTCTTCTTGCATTAAAATTCATAGTGAAAATCAGAGAATGTACCTCGGACCTCAACTTAAACTATAAAAATTTTCTGATTGCTTCAACATGAAAAGCATTATAAAATTTTTACCACCCTTATGCTCTATTATCGTTTTTGGTTGGTAAAATTGTAAATATGTAATTTGGCAATTTTTCAATTATGATTTTACATTTTTAAGATGAGCTTTCAATTGTTTTTTGCACTTAAGCATTCGTACTTTATACCTTTTTGACGGAATGATAAAACAGACCCTAATGAATAGACTATTTATCAAAATTAAAATTGACAGTACTTAATCATGGTGAGCAATAGATGGTAAAATATACAATTTTGCTGTAAATATAAACATTTCCCCTTTTAAAATAGAAAAAAAGAATAAGAATGGAATAAACTTTGCATGCTAATATTTCGCGTTTTTTTCTTTATTTTATAAGACAATTGTCATTTTCTTTATAAGTTAATGTGTATGGTTTATTTGTTTCATTAAATACACATTCAAGATGGGTCGTCAATTTAGATTGCTGAACAAAACATGTCTCATGTTCATTTACTCCATATCTTTCGTTGTTTATTTATAAACGGCTCATTGATAAGAAATTCTAGACTGGAATGATTTTACATTGACTACCTGAAGTTACAGTTCCTTTGTTTTATTTAATTGAATTTCTATCACGGACAAAATCTTATCATATCTAAAATATTGTAACAGAATAAAAAATATTAACAGGTAATAATAGGCCAAGAAAACCGAAGCCACTCAAAAAGTCTGCATCGAAGAAGAAAACGATAAAGATTAATCCAGTTTATAATAGTAAAACGAGAAAGCAGAAAATTAAACCAGTCAACCGAAGGCAAAAGAAACAGATGAAACAAAGACGTCATAAGGTAGGAAGTGGTATAGTAACAAAATTAACAAAACTTTCAAATATTGTTTTTGTTTTGACTTCAACAAAATATCTGTAAAGACGAACAGTAATATCTATAGAGAACTTTGTGTTGTTGATACTTTTGATTTTACAATACAAATGTGATTCACTGTCACGAACAAATAGATTTGTACATTTTCGTGAGATAAACTGAAAAAACATGTAGTACAAATGTATTCTATTCCATTAAAGCTATGTTAAGATAAAAGACCTCGGTTAACAGGAGATAACTTCTTTTTATATAGTGATTGGTATTTAGAAAACAAAAAAATTATAAATATTAAATAAGATATCCATCTTATCATGAAAATACACTTTTTAATAGAACATTTCATAGTGTCTGCATTAGTATTTCCAGGTTTTGAATGGCATCTTTTAAATTTAAAAGTAAATGGAAGTCAGATATGTGGCAAAGGAGGTAATTCTTTCAATTTGCCGTTCCACCCCTATACACGGTAAACCATAACCATGCGATCGTTAACAACAAAAGCGATCATTAACTTTATTCGGAGATGGTGTGTTGATGGTTAGTTTTTTGCTAATTTTTACAATTCAAATCATTGTAGGTGTATTAAATTCATTAATATGAATATAACTGTCTTATGTTAAAGCATTTGCGCTTAAAATGTCTGTCTTTTGAGCAAAATACTTTCTTTAAAACTTTGCAAAGAGATCGGCAACAAAGATAATGCGATCTTTAACTAATAACATAGCGATCGTTACCTACATTTCAGTTGCAGCAAAGCGATCGTTAACTGAACTGAATAGATATCTCTTAAGTGTAAAAATTAAAACAATTGCAGTCTCATTTACTGAAAAATTAGATTTATTGTTAAAAAAGTTTGTTCACTGAGTATTTACATAAGTTATACTTTTATAAAAACAGAAGCAACAGCATTATTCACTATGAAAAAAAAAACATCTCACGTATTGGCAATTCGCTTAACCTCAAATGTACACTTACATCGCACCGGATGTAGAAAACTTTTCAAAATAACTAAAAGTAAAAAGTCAAATGGCGAAAATATCAAAAACGTGACACAGATAAGCAAATATTCGAAACACAAACAAACAACAAAATTAAGATCAAAAGTTTAACATTCCGAACTCATGCAATAAACAAGTGTGAACTCGTATGAAACCAAAAAACCATAAGTATGTATTCTGATATTAAAACAAAAAGAGGAATTTTGTTTTCCCCTTTTCCTGTATTAGATTACTTGTTATCACAAAAAGTCTTACAATGGGATATTGCTTGCTCTGTCAAATACAACCATGAGAAAACTAGGTGACCATGTCCACATGAACTCTCTATTAAGGCGGGTCGACAGGATAAAGATATATTTCTATGGATGCATTCCTCGTCATGTGAGAAATGATATCTCCAATGTCAAATTCATCTTCGCAAGTCAAGTGTTTGAGGTACATTTCCTTCCCATCAAACCCTTTACAGATTTGGTTTATATTTCGCGGGGCTATATTTCTCCACAAAAGAAGCAACTATATGAACCAATGGGATTGAAACATGCCTTTTATGTTTCCCTAGCTACTTCTCGTGATCAAATACAACCAAATGAATCAATGAAAATCCATCACAACCATCTTTGATTGATTTTATTGGCTCATTAATTTGCTTCTCGCGTAGAGAAGCATGCCAGAAAATATGTCAAGAAATTTCGGGGAAGGCCATGGACCTCAAACACTGAGAAGATGTATCAAATCGTAACCGCAAGGAACAAGTAAAGTCCGATAGTTTAGAAGCAAAAAGATCTAGTCAAATGTAAAAATTCGTCACATGTTACGAGACTGTTACGTTGTATTTGTCAACGAACCAGAGATTTAAGGATTGATCATTTCAAGCATTCTATAACTTTCTCATATCCTTGGTGGAGTAGTTTTCTGGTTAGTAATGAACACTGGTCTGTAATGTCCTCGTATTTAAATGTGATTCTTATATAAAGGTTGCCCTGCTGGTAGAATTTAACGTATTTGATGTCGAGTTCAAGATCGCTAAAATGTGGTTAACGATAGCGTTATAATTGGTTTGCGATCGCTCCTTTTAGAAAAAAAAATGGTTGACGATCGCTTTGAATAAGGTATATCGGCATAAATAAACACATAAAAACTGTCATTTACTCCATTAAAACAGGTTGCATCTCTGAATTAAGGATTATTTTGTATATAGAAATAGATTTGGATTGAGAACATATCGTCACTGCTGCCGATCAATGATACAATATGTTTATCTTGTACTTAAGGCTTACATTTTAAGGTTATGCATTAACCTGAATATTAAAATGAATATGTTTGATGTTGGACTAGAAAATAAAAAGGGTATGCTATAAGGGAAGGGTATATGAGATATTCATTCATACAATACGTGTGATGAATTGATAATAGTAATTGAAACTCACTATAAAACTTTCCTCATATTCTATGGCTGGGGTTTAAGA
Source organism: Modiolus philippinarum (assembly GCA_002080025.1). Taxonomy (NCBI): domain Eukaryota; kingdom Metazoa; phylum Mollusca; class Bivalvia; order Mytilida; family Modiolidae; genus Modiolus; species Modiolus philippinarum. Next base: position 12,492 of record MJUU01074450.1, read on the forward strand.
TCGCATAGTTATAGTTTACGATCTCGCGTTCATAGGGGTGCGTTCAGAATCAAGGAATATTATGACTTTTTATGCAGTTTTCCAAACATTGTGAAAACGGTACGGTGAATTTTTATAAGATTTTGATAGAAGTCATATGTATGGAAGATCTTTAATTTCACAGTTTTTGATGAAAATTGAATTATAGGACTATTGTTTAGAAGAATCAAATAAAGTTCTGTTTTTAGCATTGTTTTGACAATGTACTTTCTTTTGTTCTACAAATAAACGCTTAATGCATGATTGTGATATTTATTAACTGGTATGTAGGTCTAAGAAGACAAGACAAGACAAGACAAGACAAATACTTTATTATAGTCTCACCTCAATACAACATTTACAATAAAATATTAGCATACACATAAAAATACACAAAAAAGAGCCAGTCTTAAAAGAGTTATGAGAGACTGTTATAAAAATATTCAATTACATTATATTATAAATAAAACACCAACTGGTAATATTAAGAATAGAGAAGACACCGTCTTCTAAATAAAATTTCATGGCAGATTTTGGCTGTATAAAAACACACATTTTCATTATTGAATAAAAATAAAAACTTTTCATCATCAGACATGCTGATAAAATTTTCATTTATATTAGATATATTATCAAAAATATTACTACGTATGTCTGCATATCCGGGACAGTGAATTAAAACATGTTTTTCATCTTCTACAACATATAAATTATTATCTTTACAAACAGAGCACACCCTTTCATTTATATCTAACCTCTCATATCTGCCTGTTTCAATTCTAAGCGGAGCAACACCAGCTCTAAATTTAGCCATAGCACTCCTATATTTACCATTAAAATTCGTACGCAAATATTTTTCTGTACAATATTCTGATTTAAATAATCTATACGTTCGTAATTAGCTAGGCTTTGGAATAGCCAAGCTATATAGATAGTTCTTGGGGGAAAGTGAGGAGTACGCTTGCGTAGTGAGGAGAACGCATGCCCAGAAGACTATTGACCAATAGGAATTTCATATTATCGAAAATCAAAATGGCGTCCAGTTTCGTCCTGATAAAACGGGGCGGGGTTTAATTTTTCTGTTTCCTTGTGGAAGTTGAAACGTATTATAAACATTTACCATAGGTGGTACTGGGAACAGGTTTGTAGAGGATGATGGGATTGGTATTGCCATATTATAACTAGAAAACACAAGAGGACTTTATAAACATAAGTGGATGATATAAATCGGATAATGGTTTTTATGAAATAAAAACGATACGTTAGGCTATGGAATAGCCTTAGATAGAAAATTGCGTGTTTGATTGACAAGGGTGTGGTGGCTCATGATGTATTTGTATACTCAAATGAAGTAAGCCTTTCTCGGTACTTCTTTGTAATTTCTTCTGTTTAACAAGAAGTTAAAAATAAAGATAAGGTATTGTGCATTAATCAATAATATACAAATACTATATAAAAAAAACACCGCTTTGAAAGGTCGCAAAATGAGAAGTTTGATCGAATCAGTGACTGAATCGATTTATACAACGTATTATCACCTACTTATGTTTATAAAGTCACTTTATGTTTATAAAGTCCCCTCGTGTTTTACATTTGCACCAAGAGACTTTATTTCATTATCATGATGATATTATTGATGATTTTTCACTCAGTTTGAAGAAGGCATATGGTATTCAGTTATTGGAGAAATATTACTTTCATTTCTTTTGATTTAGTGACTATATAGGGTATTCTTCACCTCTTTTGTCACATGCACAAACCAATAGAAGAATTTACAAAGAAGTACCGAGAAAGGCTTACTTCAAGTATTGATTTGAGTATACAAATACATCATGAGCCACCACACCCTTTTCAATCTAACACGCAATTCTTTATCCAAGGCTATTCCATAGCCTAGCGTATCGTTTTTATTTCATAAAAACCATTCTCCGATTTATATCATCTACTTATGTTTATAAAGACCCCTCGTGTTTTCTAGTTTACTATTCGAATTAGAAACTAAATCAGACTGCCATTTATTCTGATACTCCTCAAAATGCATATTTTCAATATGCTTTATCATAGTTTTACCTAGAATACAGTCCAAGTTACAATATTGAGATAAATTAAGCACTTTAAACTTTGATTGTACTCTAAAATTCCAGTTTCTTATTCTATTAAAACTATTTTTCCATAAAAATATCTTTTTGTTTACTCTACAATCTGATATTTTTGAAAATCTAGACCATACTCTAAATACACTTGACCATTGTTTTAAGAAGCAGTTTAGCAATTTAGGGTTTATTTATGTTGTTTCTTGTTAATATACAGTACAGGGGTATACGCCTTATGGCTTATTGTGATTCCTAAACAGAATTTAAGACCTATAAGACAGGGATGGGTGTTTCTATGAACTGTAAATAGAAAATCTTACTGGGAAACTTTTTCTTTTAGTATTTTAGAACATAATTGTTTTACTGCAAATTTACAGAAAATCGAATTTCTTTAAAATTTGGGGTTACCCCGAGTCTACTACCTTAAGTCCCAGTGATCGATGAATAGATGAGAGCAACACCAATTACTGTAATTTTTCTTTTACTTACATGAAAAGTGTTTTGTTTCAAATTTAAAAAGGCAGAAGTTCTATGATTTTCCATATAACGTCAGTAAATACTACTAAAATTAGAAAACATCGCAAAAACATCCCTACACTTTGTGTGATAGACTGAAATTCACCAAGTTAATTATTATTAATTAATTATTTCAGGATAGTTAATATTAATTGGTATTTAAATTTATTTCTGAGTTCATCTATTTCTTCTTTATATTACTCCTTCTCATACTCTTTAGTATGTCAGTTCTTTTATTCTTCATTTCCAATTCTCATTGGTAAACAAGTCATATGTCATTGTATCTTATTTCTGATTGGATTGTTACTTCCCGCACTAAGACACTCTTTTGAAATTCTTTGTTTGTCAGTGGACATGATTTTGTTGTGACTTTTCAACATTTATAAATTTACATATTTCTGGATATTTATCATTTTCTAATAAGGTCAGTAACTAACATTTCTTAGTCTTTAATATACAACTAATTTGATCCTTTGAATAAATCTGTATGAAACTTATTTTTCGAGTGAATCAGTGAATGAGTGATAGAGAGAAACGTATTTTTACTCTAATGAAATATGACAAACTCAAAGAAATACTTTGAGTAAAATGAAATGGAGTAGATTTAGTTATATTGAGTAATTGTACATATGAGGCTGTATTTTATTATATTTTATCTTTAAATTATTGTAAAGTAAATGGTCCGTAATGTTATTATTGTGATTTGCGATATTTTCGCAACATTATATTTATGAGTATCATCTTTATATTTTGTACAGGACCAGTAATACATGTGTATTAGTAATCAGATTAGAGGTGTAAAGTAGCAGCCTTTAGTGAAATCCATGGTGTCTTGCTTGCCCTTGTATGATATACATGGTAAGGATCTGTGTTATATGTCATTTTTAGTTCTGTGTATTGTCTGTACGTTTATTTTTATTTTTAGTTCAGTCTGTTTGTGTTTACATGTATGTTTTTGTTATTTGTGATTTCTTATTGATTTGTGTAATCGTGCGTATATACTCCGCTTGATAGTAAACCTACAGTATTAATTAAATACTACAAACCGTAATGTGCAGAGTACCGATAATTTGATTGACCATTGAGTTTGGTGCTATTGTAGCAATTTTACAGCTATATCAGCAATAACAGCTATGCTTGATAGTTTACTTGCACATCAGAGATTATAATATTAATCCATTAATAACACTTTATAGATAGTTTGGCTATATTTGCATAGACTATAGCTATTATTAATGTTTACAATTGTTTAGTCCTATATTCATATGGAGTTATTCCTCTTTGTATTGATTTTAGTAATGTATTGTTATCTGTTTTGTAGGGTATTTTGTCTATGTTTAATAAAACATCATAGAACTCTTCATCAGTGTGTGATTTATGACCAAGATGACCCTATAATATTTGGCGCCCACTAGATGTGATGTTTGTGAAGTTAACATAAAGACAAGACACATACATATGGAGCCTCACT
>MJUU01074450.1:20435-46440 GCA_002080025.1 Modiolus philippinarum
CAGCAACAACAATACCAATATAGACCAACACAGTATAGAGGTAGAGGTCAATACAGAGGTCAGTTCAGAGGTTATAGAGGTGGAAATAGAGGATATGGCAGAGGAACTAGTTACACACAACAGCCACAGACACAACAACCGACACGCAACAGGTTTCCACCGATTACATGTAATAGATGTGGTAGAGATTCACACATTGCAAAGGGATGCCGAGCCAATACAGATGTAAATGGCAAGTTGTTAAACTAGATGATGTCATCGACGCAGGGCAGCCGATAGACATGACCATTAGTAGCCCTAAACAACTTTGTAAGAAATCACTGCCACCAGGACTTTGCGGATAGCCAACAGAGTCCACTATTTTTATTAATGGAGTGAAGGCATCAACTTTGTTAGACACTGGATCCACAGTATCAACTATATCCCAGACATTTTATGACACACATCTGAATTCTATACCTCTACAGCCATTGGACAGAATGATACATATTGAGTGTGCTGACGGAAAATCTTTACCATACGAAGGATACATCGAGACTGACATCAAGATAAAGGAAACCGATACTACATACCCTTGCATTTTTCTTATTATTCCAGACAGCAGTTACCATGCCAATGTACCTGTCTTATTAGGAACCAATATCCTTAGTACCATCATGGATAATTATAAAGAGCGATTTGGATCCAGGTTTCTACAAACATCCGATTTGACAACACCGTGGTATTCTTCTTTTCGATGTATACTTCTACGAGAAAAAGAATTAAGGAAGTCCAACAACAGAATAGCTTTAGTTAAGTCAGCCAGTTTTAAGCGTGTCATCATACCACCAAATAGTGAAGTTATAGTGAAAGCCATGACCACTAAGGAAATACCGTACCATTTTACTCCAGCCATTACCCATCAGACACCATCATCAGTTCTACCGTCTGATATTGACATCGACGCTTCACTTATAGACTATCGATACCAGCAAAACAACATATTTGATGTGAGAATCAGCAACATTACAACTCAAACAGTAACAATTCCACCAAATGCAGTCATTTGTGAGTTACAACCAGTACTGATTGAGGATACACCGGTCACCGAGAAGAAAGAATTTACACCACCTTTGCTAGAGCAAGTCGATATAGATACAGACAACTTGACATCAGACCAACAGGAGAAGGGTAAGTATTTTATCCAGTCCTACCAGGATATATTCTCCAAAGATGATTTCGACATTGGCCATACTACGTTAGTCAAGCATCGGATTGAATTGGAAGATGACAGGCCATTTAAACAGCGTTACCGCCACATTCCACCTACCATGTATGATGAGGTCAGAAGTCACCTACACCAACTCTTACATGCAGGTATAATCAGGAAATCTCACAGTCCATATGCCTCCAATGTTGTATTGGTGAGAAAGAAGTCAGGTGCTTTGAGAATGTGTGTGGACTATCGCATGCTGAACAAGATAACCAAGAAAGATGCATACGCACTACCCCGAGTCGAAGATATGTTTGCTTGTATGGCCGGCAATAAGTTCTTTTCAACCATCGACATGAAAGCCGGATATCATCAGGTTGAGATCCTTGAAGAACATAAGGAACGCACAGCATTTACAGTTGGACCACTCGGCTTATTTGAATATTCCAGAATGCCGTTTGGACTCGCCTGTGCACCAGCTACTTACCAGCGCCTTATGCAAGATTGCTTAGAGGATCTTCATTTGTGGATATGCTGTGTATTCATAGATGATGTTATAATTTTCTCCAAGACATACGAGGAACATCTGGAGCGCTTGAAAATGGTTTTCGACAGAATCAAAGAGGCCAACTTGAAGCTTTCGCCTTCCAAATGTAAATTCTTCAAGCCAAAAGTCACTTATCTTGGACACGTCATTTCTGAATTTGGAGTCGAGACAGATCCAGAGAAGGTTTCTAAGGTTACGGATTGGCCAACACCAACATCACCAGAAGAAGTTAGGAAATTCATCGGCTTTGTTGGTTATTATCGACGGTTTATACACAACTTCAGCCAGATAGCCAAGCCACTAACTTCTATGATGCCAACTACTGTAACAAAGAAAGGAAAGGAGAAGAAGAAAACACAGAAACCATTTGTATGGAATGATGAGCAAGACCAAGCATTCCAGAAGCTTAAACAACTCCTTGTTTCAGCACCAATTCTTGGATATGTGGATTATACTAAACCATTTGAACTCCATACGGATGCTAGTTCTCTTGGCCTTGGAGCCGTTCTATACCAAGAACAGGATGGACTACCCCGTGTCATAGCATATGCCAGCAGAAGCTTGACAAAGTCGGAACAACATTATCCAGCACATAAAATGGAGTTTTTAGCTCTGAAGTGGGCCATTACAGACAAATTTAAAGACTACCTTTCACATCAACAGTTCAAGGTATACACAGACAATAACCCACTAACTTATGTGTTGACCACCGCAAAACTTGACGCAACTGGACATCGTTGGCTAGCTGCTTTAGCCAAGTTTAACATTGAAATCATCTACAGACCAGGCAATTCTAATGCTGATGCAGATGGATTATCTAGATTACCCGCATCAACAGTGTCATCAGAATCCATTAAGGCCATTTGTGGAGCCATTCAGTCAAACGATACAACACCATTGGTTGAGACCTGTGCCATCTCTCCAGAATCTGTTGATATCAGTGGACTGGATATGCATATGGACATATGCAATGACATTAGCTGGTCTGAATGCCAAGCATTGGATCCATTACTAAACTCTTGGATCAAACAAGTGAAATTTGGAAAGAAACCAAGCAAGAACAACAAGTCTTCTGCAAATCTAAAGAAACAGTTCCATCATCTTGTCATCATCGATGATGTGTTATATCGCGAAACCACCAGAGATAACACCAAACACCATCAGCTAGTTATTCCATCATCCCATATCACTGTTGTACTCGAGGCATTACATGATGAAGTAGGTCACCCAAGCAAGGACAGGACCACCAGTCTAGTGAAAGAACGTTTCTTTTGGCCTGGAATGACAAAGGATATCACAGAATGGATACAGAAATGTGAAAGATGCATCAAAAAGGAAATCACAACCAGAAAAGGCACCTTTAGTTAGCATTCATACCACACAGCCCATGGAGTTAGTTTGCATAGATTACTTGACTTTGGAACAATCAAAGGGCGGAATTCAAGATATCTTGGTAATTACGGATCATTTTACTAGGTATGCCCAGGCCATTCCCACTCGCAATCAGACCGCGAAGACAACTGCGGAAGCCTTGTTCCACGACTTCATCGTGCATTATGGCATACCAACCAGAATCCATTCCGACCAAGGTGCAGCCTTCGAAAGCCATCTGATACAAGAACTATGCCATTTAACAGGAATAAAAAAATCTCGAACAACTCCCTACCATCCAATGGGAAATGGTATGACTGAAAGATTCAACCGGACCTTACTTTCAATGCTTGGAACCCTTCAACCAAAACAAAAGTCAAACTTGAAAGCCTATGTTTCTCCGTTAGTTCATGCTTACAACTGTACGCAACATGAAGCAACCGGACACTCGCCATATTTTCTGATGTTTGGCAGACAACCGAAGCTCCCTATTGACCTGGCATTTGGATTAGTAAGGGAAGGTGAAAAGAAGCCTCAGACAAAATATATAAAAGAACTAAAGGAAAGATTACTTGCAGCATACAAACTTGCAACAGAAGCAGCAGCTAGAGTAAAGGACAAACAAGAGGAATGGTATAACCTTAAGACCAGAGGAGTAACACTTGAAGTAGGAGATAAAGTATTAGTTAAAAAAGTCGCATTTGGAGAAGGTAAACACAAACTAGCTGATAGGTGGGAGAATGATATTTATGTGGTATTAAAGCAGCCGAATGATGACATACCAGTTTATACCGTACAGACTGAAACTGGAGAAGGGCGTAAAAGAACCTTACATCGTAATCTTTTGCTGCCAATCGGATACATCTCCCAGAATACAGAAGACAAACCTGAAAATACCTCACCGAAACCAGCGCCAAGACCTAGGACAAGGACAGCTAGAAAACAGAAAACAGATGTAACAACAGATATAGATACTGAGGATACAGAGAGTCACATTAGTGACAGTACAGATGTATGGGTTCCTCAGAGACGGACTGTGTCAAACACTACACCCAGTGTTGATGGAACAGGAAGTTATGATGAACCCACATTAGAGCAAGATAAAGGACCAGATGGGGACGCCCATAGTGTTCAAACAGTTGAGCATGACAATGGTTCAAATGGAAGCGCTTCTGATACAGTTGATGAGGAAGATAATTCTGAAGATGAACATGAAGAAGTACTGTCCTCAGCAAGCGAGACACAGGAACAACTTCATGTTGAAGAACCACTTGTTGTACCCCGTAGATCTAACAGAGAGAAGTCACAGCCACAATGGTTGAGATCTGGTGACTATGTCACAAAATCAGCTTTACCATCTAGGGGTCATTCCGTTGTAGCATCTGGAACCGAATCTGCTGAGTGGCTGCAGAAAGCTAATTATTTAACATTAATTGTTCACCGGCATAGAGGCAGAAGCAGGAAAAGCTTTAGTTTCCATCTAAAAGTCTCACCACTGATATTCTTTTATTAGTTTGTATTTGTTTCCTTACAGTATTTTGATTATGTATTTATCATGTTGACCAGTTAGAACGCAGATTCTTAGTTTCCTGGACTATGGATAACAGATTACGAAATAAGTTAAATCCTAAAATTATTTACCTTTACATTTGCTGGTTGTAGATTTAGCAATTTATTTTATCATTGTTTTTCTGTACATTTATTTATTGCAGATTTATATTTTGCAATTGAGTCATTTGAAAATATTTTACTCTGTTTTTGTAGATAGTATGTTGAAATGACATAGAAGTCATTTTTGTAGGCAGGGGAGTGTGTGATAGACTGAAATTCACCAAGTTAATTATTTTTAATTAATTATTTCAGGATAGTTAATATTAATTAGTACATGTATTTAAATTTATTTCTGAGTTCATCTATTTCTTCTTTATATAACTCCTTCTCATACTCTTTAGTATGTCAGTTCTTTTATTTTTCATTTCCAATTCTCATTGGTAAACAAGTCATATGTCATTGTATCTTATTTCTGATTGGATTGTTACTTCCCGCACTAAGACACTCTTTTGAAATTCTTTGTTTGTCAGTGGACATGATTTTGTTGTGACTTTTCAACATTTATTAATTTACATATTTCTGGATATTCATCATTTTCTAATAAGGTCAGTAACTAACATTTCTAAGTCTTTAATATACAACTAATTTGATCCTTTGAATCAATCTGTATGAAACTTATTTTTCGAGTGAATCAGTGAATGAGTGATAGAGAGAAACGTATTTTTACTCTAATGAAATATGACAAACTCAAAGAAATACTTTGAGTAAAATGAAATGGAGTAGATTTAGTTATATTGAGTAATTGTACATATGAGGTTGTATTTTATTATATTTTATATTATAAAAATATATTTTATTTTATAAAAATATCTTTAAATTATTGTAAAGTAAATGGTCCGTAATGTTATTATTGTGATTTGCGATATTTTCGCAACGTTATATTTATGAGTGTCATCTTTATATTTTGTACAGGACCAGTAATACATGTGTATTAGTAATCAGATTAGAGGTGTAGCAGCCTTTAGTGAAATCCATGGTGTCTTGCTTGCCCTTGTATGATATACATGGTAAGGATCTGTGTTATATGTCATTTTTAGTTCTGTGTATTGTCTGTACGTCTATTTTTATTTTTAGTTCAGTCTGTTTGTGTTTACATGTATGTTTTTGTTATTTGTGATTACTTATTGATTTAGGTAATCGTGCGTATATACTCCGCTTGATTGTAAACCTACAGTATTAATTAAATACTACAAACCGTAATGTGCAGAGTACCGATAATTTGATTGACCATTGAGTTTGGTGCTATTGTAGCAATTTTTCAGCTATATCAGCAATAATAGCTATGCTTGATAGTTTACTTGCACATCAGAGATTATAATATTAATCCATTAATAACACTATATAGATAGTTTGGCTATATTTGCATAGACTATAGCTATTATTTATGTTTACAATTGTTTAGTCCTATATTCATATGGAGTTATTCCTCTTTGTATTGATTTTAGTAATGTATTGTTATCTGTTTTGTAGGGTATTTTGTCTATGTTTAATAAAACATCATAGAACCCTTCATCAGTGTGTAATTTATGACCAAGATGACCCTATAATATTTGGACTCGTGATTTTGGGTTATGAAAATAATAACATGAAAAAAATCAATAGTTTTGTTATAAATATACCATACAGCTAGGAATAAAGACCAACTATAACTTTCAACTGGTTTTGAAGTGACAGAATCAAAAATGATTAACTGTTAACCTGTAAAGTTCACGAACCAGCTTTCATTGTTAAAGTCAGATCCCATTTGTATGGTGACATATTTCTGCCCCCTACTTGATAGATAATAAAGAAGACTTGTCAGATATCAGATAATTATGTTGACTTGTCAGATAGAAAAAGTATATTATGATGCTGCCAATAAATCACATTTGACTTATTTCTGGTTTAGTCTTTTCAATATCAGTTAAATACTTTTAGAGTATCTTAAAAGAAATTGATAAGCAGTTTAGCTGAGCGTATTGATATAGCTCTCTCAACTCGGCCGAAAACCTGGTTGCACACGATACAAGTACTGGTTATAGTGTCGTGAATGTAGGGCGGATATGCTTTGAAAATTGGATGTCTGTTTTATGGAATCAATTTTATTCAGAGTGTTCGTTTATTTACATTAATTTGTGGCCATAGTTGCACACCGATAGTCCGAAGGGCCGATAGTCCCAAGGTCCGATGGTCCGAAGGTCTGATTGTCTGAAGAACCGATAGTCCGAAAGTCCGATAGTCCAAAGGTCCTATATTCCGAAAATGACCCTTTATATGTAAACCAAGATAGGAAAAAAATGCAAACATTTTGTCTAAAAGACATTTCCAACTTATGCTGTGAGAGGGCTACATGAAAAGCACCAAATTCTAATGGCAACAGAAAGATAGCACGCGAGATGACTGAGATGAAGGGAACGCCGCGGTTTAATGTGGTTTTAGTTGCTAATAGACCATATGACGTGTTGAAAAGTGGTAAATCCTGATACCAGAGTATAGAAAAAAAAATTGTCAAACTCAAACTAACGACTTAAAAAAATGAGTTTTTTTTAAAGCGAAAATTTGAGTTTTAGATAGTCGAAAATTATCAAGGTTCTAATATTTTTTTTTACCTTTAAGTCTAATTTGTACTGTAAAAACTTTTGATTCATTCAAATGTCGAAATTTCGACTTTTTAAAAGTCAAAATTTTGGGTTTTGAAAAGTCAAAAGTTTGAGATTAAAGGGTCCGAAATTTTGAGTTTTAAATTGTCAGAATAAAAGGGTTTGAAAAGTATAAATTTTGTGCTTAGAAAAGTCGAAAATTGAAATATTCAGTTTGAAAAAAGTTGAAATCTTAAGTTAAATTTGAAATTTGAAATTTTTAAAATTTGAAAATTAGAATTTTACAACGATTGCTCATTCCGTTCCACTCCATTGGAATGATGAATGTCAGCCTGCAGCATAGTTTAACATTTCACCTTTCGGGAGAACACATGTATTTGCAAATCTCCCCTGAAGTTTAACTTTTCAAAGAATCGTGTGTCGAAAGTCTTTTACAAAAAGTCATTTCGTACTGGCAAATATGGATCATATGGATGTGGTGCTGATATCTGACAGACAATTTTAACGGGGTCATACGATGACTGTTGTGACCAATTTGTTCTATTACTGATCCAGTGGGTTTGGACAGAATGATGGTTTAATGAAAATTTTTGGAACATTTACTAGAGAAGCATGAACAGTCATTGCATACTACATGACTGCAACTATGCTAAAATCTGCTTATATTTGCCAGAATTGTCGCTTAAAATTCTAATTTTAACATGAATGAGGGGGCCCTTAAATAAATGACGAATCATGCAATATTAATCAATTTTACACCAAATTAATTTCGGTCATTTGGGGTATAATACCCCAAACAGGGTATATATTTTGCTCTAAGGGAACGGCATGTGAGATATTCATTCATACAATACGTGTGATGAATTGATAAATATGGAATATAGGACATTTTGTTTTTGATACGGACTTTATCACGGCCAGTATCAAGTGAGCCCGTTAGGGCGAGCTTGATGCGTTACGCCGTGATAAAGTCCATATCAAAAACAAAATGTCCTATATTTCTTTTATCGGTCATTCACAAAATAATATATTAAACTCTATAATAATTGCAATAAGCTGAAATTTCGACTTTAGCACTATTAATCAATTGTTTTTTGCAATAATTTGTATGCATTCTTCATTCAACGTATTACGCGTATGAGCACGACCAATAGTACAAAAACATGACGTCGGCATAGCAACCCGAGCGTGACGCCTTAACAGTGACCGATATTTTCGTGATAGTGTCCAGTTCGGTGATACTGACAATATCAGTCTCTGTAGATCAAAGGAAATTCATACAAATCACCGATAATAGTAATTGAAACTCACTATAAAACTTTGCTCATATTCCATGGCTGGAGTTTAAGATCGCATAGTTATAGTTAACGATCTCGCGTTTAAAGGGGTGCGTTCAGAATCAAGGAATTTTATGATTTTTTATGCAGTTTTCCAAACATTTTGAAAAAAACGGTACGGTGAATTTTTATAAGATTTTGATAGAAGTCATATGTATGGAGGATCTTTAATTTCACAGTTTTTGATGAAAATTGAATTATAGGACTTTTGTTTAGAAGAATCAAATAAAGCTCTGTTTTAGCATTGTTTTGACAATGTACTTTCTTTTGTTCTGCAAATCAACGCTTAATGCATGATTGTGATATTTATTTACTGGTATGTAGGTCTAAGAAGCAGTTTAGCAATTTAGGGTTAATTTATGTCGTTTCTGGTTAATATATAGTACAGGGGTATACACCTTATGGCTTATGGTGATTCCTAAACAGAATTTAAGACCTCTAAGACAGGGGTGGGTGTTTCTATGAACTGTAAATACAAAATCTTACTGTGAAACTTTTCAAAATTTTTTTCTTGTAGTATTTTAGCACATAATTGTTTCATACTGCAAATTTAAAGAAAATCGAATTTCTGGAAAATTTTGGGGTTACCCCGAGTCTACTACCTTAGGTCCCACTTACTTTTAAGTCCAATTTGTACTGTAAAAACTTTTGATTTATTCAAATGTCGAAATTTCGCTTTTTTAAAAGTCAAAATTTTGGGTTTTGAAAAGTCAAAAGTTTGAGATTAAAGGGTCCGAAATTTTGAATTTGAAATTGTCAGAATTTCGGGTTTGAAAAGTAGAAATTTTGTTCTTAAAAAGTCAAAAAATTGAAATATTCAGTTTGAAAAAAGTCCAAATCTTAAGTTAAAGTTGAAATTTCAAAATTTTTAAAATTTGAAAATTAGAATTTTACAACGATTGCTCATTCCGTTCCACTCCATTGGAATGATGAATGTCAGCCTGCAGCATAGTTTAACATTTCACTCTTCGGGAGAACACATGTATTTGCAAATCTCCCCTGAAGTTTAACTTTTCAAAGAATCGTGTGTTGAAAGTCTTTTACAAAAATCATTTCGTACTGGCAAATATGGCCACTACCGTTTGCGCCCATCTTGGATCATATGGATGTGGTGCTGATATCTGACGGACAATTTTAACGGGGCCATACGATGACTGTTGTGACCAATTTGTTCTATTACTGATCCAGTGGGTTTGGACAGAATGATGGTTTAATGAAAAGTATTGGAGCATTTATTAGAGAAGCATGAACAGACTATGCTAAAATCTGTTAATATTTGCCAGAATTGTCGCTTAACATTCTAATTTTAACATGAATGAGGGGGGCTCTTAAATAAATGACAAATCATGCAATATTCATCAATTTTACATCAAATTAATTTCCGTCATTTGGGGTATAATACCTCACTTGGGGTATAATACCCCAAACAGGGTTTATATTTTCAGTGATAAAATCTCTTATTTCTGAATTTAGACTTTAAACTCAAAAGGGTAACACTATATCAATACCAACAATTTTTCAAATGAAAATATGTACAAAATGTAGCTATTATTACAACAAAAGTAAATGGCCTATGAATTTGCATTTTACATTCTAGGCACATAACTTTCTGAAAACTAAAAAATCTGAATGTATGTATTGGCAATTATTTTTGTAATTTTCGAAATGTAATCCAGACCACCTGTTTTAAGTACCCACATCTCATTATTTTATAACGCCAAGTTTTCTTACATTCGACTTGATGAATGCCCTGTGTTTGTCTATATGTTGTAGTTGTCCACTAGCTTAAGACACTAGTGCTTTTGTCGGGCAAAGGATGACAGTGATTGTAAGAGCACTTTGCCAGTTTAATTGATGTTTGTTGACGATCCCGCACCCATGACCAAGAAAGACATGGATGTAGCGTTGCTCGACAATCAGCAAATAATTCCGCTTAAACCGGTGCTAGGGGCCGTCTTGAACTTACTATGAGGTATGAGCAAAGCTAATTGTTGAAGACCTCATGGTGACTTCCAGATGAATGACAACAATAAAAGCGTTGTTCCTTTGCTTGTTTTTTTTACCATGTATTTGAAGAGACTTTGTCTCATGTGCATTTACTCCATATCCTTTTATTCACCATTCACGACTGGAGTTTGTCTCTCCTGCAGTGTGGAGTCCGTAAAACGATTTCCCGTGCGAGAGATGTATGCTCTCTATATTTTTCAGTTATGGTGTACTTGTGCGTGAGAGAATTTCTCATATGGATATACTATTGATACTTTCAAATTTTGGCCATTATTTTTGTAATTTTCGAAATGTTAAGCCAGACCACCTGTTTTAAGTGCTCACATCTCACTATTTTATAACGCCAAGTTTTCTTACATTCGACTTGATGAGTGCCCTGTGTTTGTCTATGTGTTGTAGTTGTCCACTAGCTTAAGACACTAGTGCTTTTGTCGGGCAAAGGATGACAGTGATTGTAAGAGCACTTTGCCAGTTTAATTGATGTTTGTTGACAATCCCGCACCCATGACCAAGAAAGACATGGATGTAGCGTTGCTCGACAATTAGCAAAGAATTCCGCTTAAACCGGTGCTAGGGACCGTCTTGGAACTTACTATGAGGTATGAGCAAAGGTCATTGTTGAAGACCTCATGGTGACTTCAAGATGAATGACAACAATAAAAGCGTTGTTCCTTTGCTTGTTTTTTACCATGTATTTGAAGAGACTTTGTCTCAAGTGCATTTACTCCATATCTTTTTATTCACCATGTGTTTTGGGAAAAATATTACTATTGAAATTCAGAGTTAGTGACAATATGTTATTTATTGAAGAAGGGAGGTATAAAAACATTCCAAGAAGTCAAAGAGTCTTTAAAACTTGCAACGTCATAGAGGATGAGTTCCACTTCTTTTTCAACTGTAAAATTAATTCTTCGTGTCGAAAGCAATTTTACTATTATATACATTTTAATCAACTAAACCAATTAGAAAAAAAATTGTTATAATTCTTAACCCGTGAACACCCGATGATTATAAAACAATGGCATCTTATGTGCAGCAGTCATTAAAACTGAGGAAGATGACCCTTTTACTGTTTTAGTGTATTAAAATGATACTGTCTTGCTTATTATTTTGTTCATATTTGTTGTCATTGTTTATATGTATTTTTTTAAATGTATGTATTAGCTGCAATCCTCATGGGTTATGTAGTTTTTCGATAAAGTTTATAAAGTCTTGCCCTTTTGAGAAAAAAGTCGAAATTCAGAAATGATTTAATCACTGTAAAAATAAACCCTGTTTGGGGTATATTATCCCAAGTGAGGTATCAATGGGGGATTTTCTCCAACCTGTCAGAGTTCAATTTATCTCTAGAAGTCTTCTTTTTCAAAATCGCCGATATTTTTTCACCGGTTGAGCGATTTCTTTAAGATATGTGACATTTTCGGACTATTGGACCTTCGGACTATCGGACCTTCAGACTATCGGACTTCGGACAGTCGGACCTTCGGGATATCAGACCTTCGGACTATAGGGCCGTCACCGTGGCCATTGCACAACATTTCTTTCTATAAAGAAATTACCGACTGGGTTTGTTTTTAACTGAACTTATCCTTTAATTAACATTACAGTCAAATTAAAATGTCAGTTTAGACAATAAGATTACAGTGACAAAGATTATGAACATAATATGCCATATTTGGCGATTTTCAAAATTTTAATTGACGAATAACAGGCTGAAAAGAATTTGCCACTTCCAAAAACATTCGTCAATGGCGAAAGTGGCGAGCTTTACCTATATCACTGAATTATAGTTGAAGATGTAAACCAGACTAAATAGAATAACTGCATTTTTATTTTCAATTTTCAGACATATAAGACAATGGGGAACCTATTTTGGACAACCCTGATAACGTTTTTCGAGCCAGTTTTTTAAAAATGTCATACAATTATATATATATATATATATGTGTGTGTGTGTGTGTGTGTGTGTGTACAAATATGAATTATATGAACCTAATTTTATCTAAATGTTTTGGCATATTTTCTGCTTTTTCCAGGCTTTGGAACTTACCAATTTTTAATAAACATTTCAAACATGGTCGTTATTTTGTGCAATCAAATCTTTCCTACTATGAACTTTGGTGACTTAAAGAATGATTTTATATCTTTTGCATAAATGCATCTAATTTTAAGCTATCACTGTAAACATCTTTCTATTCTCTTTTCACCTAGTGTTTAAAAAATATTGCAATGGTCAACCAAGTGACAAAACTTCCACTGCATCGAAGTCAAGATTTACAACCCATGCTAACATTTTTATACGACCGCAAAGATTTTGCGGTCGTATTATGATATGGCGCAGTCGTCGGCGTCTGCGTCGGCGTCTGTGGCCAGCATAACTTTGTTTCAAGTGGACGCATAATTTTCAAATTTTAAATTGTGTTTTCTTGGCATAATGGCAATCCCGGGTTTTAATTTGGGTTTGTGGCCCCACCTGTTTCAGAAAAAGGGGCCAAAAAGGGGTAAAATTGGGTATTTTTGTGTCTGTGGACAGCATAACTTGGGTTCCATTGAACTGATCATTTTCAAATTTTAGTATGATGTTTCTTGGCACATGCTTTAGCCCAGGCTATAATTTTATGTTCCTTGCCCTGTCCGTTTTAGAAAAAGGGGCCAAAAAGGGTTAAATTAGTTGTTTTCACATATTTGACTATAGAATCTTTATTAAATCGGATTTTGATGGGGTTTCTTTCAGTAAACTCCTTAGAAAATTTTCAACCTGCAGTATGCCAACGGATTCCACGTGGCATTTACCGTTCACGAGATAAATGGGGCCTAAAAGGGGCGAATTTCAAAAATTTGATTTTTTTTATTTTTAGTCCGATTTTGATGCAATTTTTTCCAAAGCATTCCTTATGAGAAATTATCATAGCGCTCTACTTATAGATTTTTTGTAACTTGTTTACTTACCTAGCTATGAGGGACCAAAGGGGGCCAAAATCGCAAATTTACAGATAACCCTTAGACTTTTATTTTTCATCGGATTTGGATGGGATTTTTTTCCAGTTTCAATGAAATTTGGCTTCCTAATAGGTATTGATGTTGCAACTTCAAACCGATGTTAAAAATTATTTGTTGTCTGCCATTTTCAAAATGGCTGCCAAAAAGGCGGGAAAATTCAACATTATCTGATTTCAATTAAATTTGGTATTCAAGTGGATATTGATGTCACTACTTCAAAACTGGTGTTGAAAATTGTTTGTTGACTGCAATTTTCAAATGGCTGCCAAAAAGGCAGGAAAATTCAGTGTTGTCTGATTTCAATGAAATTTGGTTTCCAAGATATTTGTGGTGTTCGCGGTACTAAAGTTTGAGAGACTGATGATCAACAGTATAATTTACAATGTTGCAACGTTTGTGGCAACTGAAAGCCAGGTGAGCGATACAGGCTCCTGGGAGCCTCTAGTTACAACTTTACAGTGCAAACAAAAATAAAACAATTAGGAAAACTAAAAATCAAACCAAATGAAAGAGCCAAAAAAAAAAAAAAAAAAAAAAAAAACAAAACAAAAATAATGAAAAAAAAAACAAACAAAAGGATCAATAACCAACGCCAATGCGTGATTTGCGGAGCATTTTTAAGACTTCAAAATGTTGTATCTCACGTGATACAGTTGTAGAATGTGTTTTTCTGTAATTTAAGGGGGGTACACCTGGGGTAGGAGGACATTACTCTGTTTTTCAAGTTTTTAATACTAACAAAAACAAACATTATAATAGGTACGATTAAAATTTTAGAATTGTTAAAACCTTTCCACACATTCTCTTGTTTGGTGGAAATTAAACAATAGAATTTTTTACAAGAAGTGTTTGATAGTGATCAAAATAGAATAAAAAATTCAGCCTAAGCTGTTCAGAACACCCATGTATTTCAGTTCAAACTAGTTAAATTTACTATCAAATAGTCATACTCACCTTCACACATGTCTAACCTGCAGAATTTTGCATTTGAAATATAAATTTAAATCATATACAAATTTAATACGAGCCAATTTTATACACCACAATCAAGTCCTGAACAGACCAAATAATATGAGGTAACAGGGTATCTTTTTATTCACAGTAACCTCGGTATTTTGTTATTTGATGGCCCTTAGACATAAAACGGGACGGGAAAAATTGTTGAAAATTGGTTTAAGTCGACATGAACATGTGTAGTTTTAATACTGAAAATATTTTTACAAAATGAACGAGTGGAAAATTTTAGGCTTCCCAAGGTCTACCCCCTTAAATGCGATGTATGACAAAAACAGGGTCCTCTTTTTCTGATCAAAAATACGTGTGTTCTTTTATATCATGACCTCATCAGACCTGGTTCCTTTTTTCATTCCATCGCAAAAGATAAGTGGGAAGACGATAAACAAATTTAATGTCATAAATGATTTGCAACCAATTAAGTGCTGACAATGAAACGTCTCTTGTGAAAATATCTGTCGATGGGTCTGTGAATGAGTTGGAATTAAAAAAAAAATTCTGGCCAGCTCAACAGTGTTGTGCAACCTGGTTGACTATACTAAAAGGGACGAACAGTCCAACATGATAGGCATCAAAGGAAGTATAATTATCAATTACTGTAAATTATTAATTTTCGCGAAAAATGAATGATTGACATATTTGCAGGTATCAATTTTCACGGTTTTCAATGTAAAATAAAAGATTTTTTTCTACACATAGCCTTATTTTCACGGGTACTTTTTTTTCGCGTCCGAGAGCCAACGGCGGAAATAGCCGAAGTAAGTACACTGCAAAAATTAATACGTTTACAGTAGTTTTCGCTGCTTCTTTTCGTTTATATGTGCTGTGACATGCTTTCACTTTTGCATCAACTCTTTTTCGAATAAAGTGCCGGTATTAGAAAGGTACATTTTTTATATTTTATTCTAAAAAGTTATGTTGATTGGTTCAACAATAAAACAATACCACTCAGATATTAGAACAACCCAGTGACAATGGTAAAATCACCAGGAAGTAAGGACACAACATTAGTAGGGGACAAAGAACAAAAATGAAGACATATGAAAAACATGGACCCATTAAAAAATATTTTAAATTATGTTGTTAATAGAACTGATTGATTATGATTATGTCATAATTGATTCTCTTATGATTCAACCTCATTACCTATTCCTTGCACGAATAGATATGTGTGGTATTCAATGATACTTTGAAGCTGGAGTTAGATATGAACTAATTGAATCTCTTTCACGTGAATTTCATTGATTGAACGACAAGTAATATCACATTGCGCATGACGTGTTATAACTTTTTCGACGTTACTATTGGACCACTGTATTATTTCGTTTGCCGTGATAAACGTTGCATAGTAACGGTGTTGTTATTCTAAACAAAAACAGCAATGTCACAAGGAAGCAAACATGAACAGCAGTTCCGCACCAAACATTCACTGCATTTATTTATGAATATCAGGAGAGAAATAGTTTTAATAACTCGACAGAATTGTGCATCGCTGGATATCAACTCTCGTTATGTAATTTCAAGTACAACTAGTAGAAACCCGTGGATAAGGGTCATGAAAGGCTCCCTAATTCAGAATGGAGCAATATAGAAATCTTAGACAGAGCTATATTTTCTGGAATCATTTGCAAAATAAGAAAGGTTGAAAAACATGATCGAGAACTATAATTTTATATAATAGTATTTTTAAAAATGTTTGACGTTCATGTGATACTTGTATGATACAATTATGGTCCTTTGTAGAGATATCGAGCGTCAGTCAATATACTTGGTATTTAGTGGTCTATTTTAACTGATATCATTATTCGACCGATACAAAAGACCGTAATTGTTTTATTATTTTATTAAAAAAATATATCTTACAAATATCTGTTAAAATAAAATTCATCAATCTTCACGAAAGTTGAAAATTCTTTATCAAAAACAAAATTCAAGAGAATCGACTTTAAATTTGTGTAAATTTGACAAAATTTGGCTAACCGAAGACTTTTTTGCCTTCTTTTGGCATTTCAGTAATAACTGATTTCCAATGACACCTTCTGACATAAACGTTGTAAATAATGTACTAATACAGAAACTCCGTACCTGCAAAATATTTCTTGACCAATCAGCGACGCCGTGAACAATCACAATCCCAGAATGCCATACAATTTCTGAATTTGGTTCATTTTGCACTTTGCTTTGTGACTGTTAGTGTATGTTTATTGTAGGTGGTATTAAAAGAGTTATTTTCGTGCATCAAGATATTTATTTACAGGATTTCCGTGATTGATTAATGCCCTTATTTCACTGTGTTTAAGTGCATGCAAGCCAAATTCTTACTTCTTGTTCATTGACTTTTATTTTCTCTCCTTTTTAAGAGCTTCATCCTTAATGAATCATTATCGATATAGTAAATATAATCCAAAATGCTAAGAAAAAACAGATATGACACACATGCATACCGTGAAAATGTCATCTACATCCTAGTACATGATTTTGTCTCAACAATTAAGCATATCACATGTTTAGCCATAGGGAAATATTTTCATCATTTATTGTACAAAAAAGTCAAAATAAAAAGTGATGACTGACCTGTCTCAGCCTACTGATCAAATATCCTTGATGTGAATGGGCCGCCTGGTCAAAAGAAGCAATTGTATGTTTAAAAACTTTGACAAAAAATAAAATTCTTGGGACAGACTTAATATTCTTGATTATTTTACTGCTGCTCATTGCTTGTTGTATGTTTATCTTCATCATTCTCAACATTTCTATGGCAAATAACCCATCTGTAGCGCTAAAAGATTTAAAATGATGTTGTTTATTTTGTGTGTCGTTTTTTTCTTCCTATTGACACAAAGTCTATATGACGGAAACCGCGATTCCGTAATTAATTAACTAAGTTAATTATCTAAGTGCAGGCACAATTGTATATGCCTATGAAATTTTAAATGGCATAACCATCCAAACTTTTGGACATATGAAGCTTAGTCGTAGTATTTGTTGTTACTGCAGTAACCTGGCTAACAAAAAGCGTCTCATTATTTTAGTAGTATAGATATACTCGCCAGCGGCTCGTTTATTTTATATTGAAATCACATATCCAGCGATATACAATTCTTTCTCGTTATGAAAGCTATAATTATTCTATTGTCTGTAGTTGTTATCTCACGAATCAGTGACCATTAAAAATTCCTGGGACAGACGTAATATTCTTAATTATAGACCATATAATTTCTTCCAAATCTAACATTACAGAGGGCGTACAAAAGTTGATGCTAACTGTTCCCAATGAGACATGTGGAGTACAAATGTGTATGTTATATACAGAACAAAAAGAAATCTATTCAGAGGATTGAAAATACAATGGACTGGAAACGTTATTGTAAGTAATAATTAATGTAAATTAAGAGGCCATTTTAACAACTTATCTTTCTTCGATGCAATTTAAAACAAAACATTCGAAAGTGTATAAATCGAAAGATATTATTACGGATGATAATAGAGAACAAATAAAATGAATGCCCCAAACATATTTTATTTGCAATGAAGAGACATAATCTGTCGAAATGCAAATATGCAGAAATCAATTTCACAGTAATTTTGGTAATGAGTTATTTATTACGACCGGGTCAATGCCACTGCTGTTGGACTGTCAGTCCTGAGGGTAATCATCAGTCCAGTAGTCAGTACTTCGGTCCTGTAGCGAAAGCCGATTCTATTTAGAACCTCCCAATATGTAAATTTTTGTACATTTTGTTGAAAACTAAGGAGTATCTCCTTCATTCAAAGCTCTGTTCTTATTTAGTTATTTGTTAAATATTAATTTAAAAAGCACTAAATATTATCTGACATTCTTAATGTGAAACCATCTTGTTCATCGAAAATCCAATACACATGAAATAGGGATGATCGAAAAATTTCTAGCGCATTCAACTTTGTATTATCCACTCACACATTTTTTAAACTATGAAATTATATATTTTAAAGACTTGAACTTTTTCAATTGTTGTGTAAGTTCTATAAAAAAATGTGAATTTCATCCATTGTAAATTTTGTTCAAGGAAAGAAATTGTTTGTTGATTGACCATACAGTGTTCCAGGACAGGAATCACAGGTGTAAAATATATTAGTTTAAATATAACGCTGCAGTTCATTTTAGGGCAATCAGATTATAACAGTTGGATATTTTTCTATGTTTTCCTATTCATTTATTATTATCTGGTCCAAAATACCATATATGAATCCAAATAGCTTCTAAATAACAAAATACAACAGTAACTATATTTTTTTTCCAAAGGAGATTTAGATGCGAGTTGATTTATTTTTGATATCAAATAAATACAGTCAAATTGTAAAGTTAAACGAGAATATCTAAGAATTGAATTATTTGAATAACCAAGTACAGATGTAAATCCATCTTCCCAAGTAAAGTGTTTCAGGTCCAACAAACCCTTATTTTATTCTGGACTGCCAAGGAAGAAAATAAATGGACTAATAAAATAAAAAAGTTCGTGGAGAAGGATTTTCATTTATTGGAATGGTTACATTTGATCAAGAGAAGTAGCACATGAAATATAAATGACGTCCGTCCAAAATTCAATGGCCCATGTAGTTGCTTCTCGTTTAGAGAAGAAGCCCAGGAAAATGAGAAACATCAGTCATAGGTCTGTAGAAAACGAGTTGGACCTCAAACATTACACTTGGGAATATGATGTTTTTAGACTTTGGAATATGATGTAAAACATAACAGGTGGATTGTGTAAAAATAAAAATAAAGCTCTAATTTTCAGGTAATACAACTCATTTGTACATGTTTGCAGTGTCGGCCCTTTAGCTGTGATTGTTTTAAGTAGTAAGTTTTGGAACATTTTGCTCTTCAGTGAACAAAGATGACAAATCTGGCAAAACGCACTCCGCCAATGTTAATCTACAAAAACCAGTAACTCCATCAGATGCTAAAGATACCAGGATCATTGCTATTGGCTTAGTTTGCGTTGGATTTCTAATAGTTCTATTTACAGGACTTGCTGTCTTTTAGTAAGAAATAAAATGTGTTTGCTAAGTTTAACACATTTTTTGGAAAGGTGGGCGAGGGAGTAATTAGGTTCGGATTCATCCTTTTCAGCAGTTTACCCCCCCCCCCCCATATAACTTTATAATCGTCCAAAGCTTTTGAGTTCCGATTTATTTATATAACTCCTGAAAACCAATTTGGCAGAAGAAATAATTATAATTGAATGTACAGAGACTCCTATCTAATGATTATCACATAAAAGCCTGTATAATTTAAATTTGTCATAATACTTGATTGATCTACTTGTAATAATACGCCTCCTTTTACTTCATTATGTGTGTTTTCCTGATAAAAACATGATGTTCAAAACATTTTATTATCCTTTACTAATCTTTACTGACTTTTGATCTCATTTCAGCCTAAAATGTTCAAAGAAAAAGAAAGAACTAGCAATAAAGAGGTATCATATAAACAGTGTCATAAGTTACCAAAATGGCCATATGAAGAAACTAAATTTACAGTAACTTCGGTATTGTAATGAATAAACATTGCTAGTGAGATTATGACAAGGTTTTGTCTCCCAGATGACTACGACAGTGGAACCTGGTACTGCTCTGTATGAATCGGCTTTCCTTCGTCATTCCATCACACGTACCATTGGATTCCTTAGACGTAACCTTTAAGAAACTCCTTATCAGAATTCGTTGAAATGATAGGTTGCATTAATAGAGCAGCAACCTAGAGTCTAAAATTTCAAATTTAATCAACCACCCTGATACACGGCCAAATTATACCTAATATTGAAGGAAATGATATGTCGCTTTGGTTTTGACTGATCGTAAACGGGATATATGGTGCAAATGTTTAGACTCGAAGATCAAAGGTCAAATTTTCGAAATTTACTTTTTTTTTATATTTTAGAAGTTTCAAAGCATATCTCAAAAAAATTTTTATGATTGCTTTTATTATCATTGATTCTGTCTCTCAGGTGTTTTATGATAGAAATAAACGCAAAAATCAAGAACAATAACCCCTTCCCAATATGAATTACATCCCTTTTCTCAAATGAGGAAAATTTTCACATTGAGGGATTTCGAAGCAAAATTCATTGCCAAAAATAAGTAATATAACAAAAATAAGTAATGAACATTCATTAAATGAGTATTTATAAATTTTTTTGACGACCTAAAATATGAATATTGACATTTGTGACAAAAATATAGTTCAATGATAATACCTTATTAAAACAACCAATGAGAGTCATTTTTTTGAAAAACCATTTAATCAAAATAATATAAAAGTGACATAAATGACTCAAAACATATACACAGAAGTAATTGTCAACTATTTGAAACTGCAAATCATGTGAAAATAGCTCACCTAAATGATACCCCCGCCCCAAAAGCAAAGTCAATGTTTTGATATATTAAACCCCCAAAATGGAAAAATCAAAGTCTAAAGCAGGAAGTGCACGAAGAAATCATGTTTAAAAGGTTCTCTAAGAGTTTAATTAAATCAATTCATTAGTTTAGGAGGGGTTGTGGGTAGTATACCATTACCCCCTTTAGATAAAGTATTGTAAAAAATCAAATCAAAATCTAAAATAGAAAGTGAACTATGGTATCTTGCAATTAAGGTTGTCTGAAAGTTTCATTAAATTCCGTTTATTGGTGTAAGAGGGGTCGCAAAAAAGCATGCCAGTACCACCTTCAAAACTAAAAATGGTAAAGTGCCTGTTTGGCAATGGGAAACCCCCAACAATGGTCAGATCGAAATCTGATCAAAATTTGAATCATGTGATAAAGACTCTTTGAAAGTTTCATCAAATTCCAATGACTGGTTTGGATTGAGTTGCAGACGAAATACCAGTATCCCTAATGACAAATGCATTGCGTAAACCAGGTATGGATATTTGAACTCTATAAATTGCTCAGACAAAGGACTAAAATAGGAGGTGGAAAATGGCATCATGTGACTAAAATTCTCTCAAAGTTTCATCAAACTCAATGAGTTGTAGATGGCATATACAAGTATATATATGCTAAATTTCTATGTACCTTTTTTATTGCAAATGAAAAATACATTGTATGAAAAATTTGACAGATAGGAACTGCTTCAGTGGTTAGATGATTAAATTTCCAAGTTTAAATGGTGAAAAAGTTCCAGAAAAGAGATTATTCAGCGCTCTCTGTCAAAATGTACGTCCAAGCGTTATTTCCTCAATAGCTATACAGTTTCATGAAATTCTGTTGTTTTCATTGCAGGAACATAACTGTCGAACAGGTCAAAACATTATACTTTATGTCATTTTTATATTATTTGTTCACAAATTTTTTGTTAAAATGGTGTTTTAAAAAATGGCTCTCATTAGTTGTTCCAAGAAGGTATTTTCATTGGACTATATTTTTGTCAAAAATGTCAGTATTCATATTTCAGGTCGTCCAAAAATTTATAAATACTCATTAAATGAATCTAAATTACTAATTTTTGTTATATTACTTATTTTTGGCAATTAATTTTGCTTTGAAATCCCTAAAAGTGATAATTTTCCTCATTTGAGAAAATGGACGTATTTCACATTTCGAATAGGTTATTGCTCTTGATTTTTGCTTTCATTTCTATCATAAAACACCCGGGAAACAAAATCAATGATAATAAAAGCAATCATTTGAGAATATTGTGAGATAAGACTTGAAACGTTCGAAATATACAAAAAAGTAAATTTCGAAAATTTGACCTTTGACTTTTGATTCTAAACATTTGCTCCATATTTCACGTTTACGACCAGTCAAAACAAAAGCGTCATATCATTTCCTTCAATATTAGGTATAATTTAGCCGTTGGTTGATTAAACTCCGAAAATAAGATAGATATTCACGACATGTTGCAGCACTATAAGGCCTTAACCCGGCCCACTGATTTGGACAAGGTGCGATAATGGCCTGATTTGGCCCTAAATTTCGGTGATTTTTTAAGTTGCACGTGGATATTTTCTTTAATGTTGGTTTGAAAAGTCACATACCACTTAAGGAAAAAATTCAAAATTTAGAACCCATGACGTCATAATAGGTACAGATCTGACGTCATATTGAGGCTACTTTTGAACGTTCTCACAGAAATACAAAGAATTTGGCATATTTTCGAACGGTTTTTCTAGAGCACATTCAAGAACCAGTTAGATATTTTACCAAATTGTTACTTCAGATGCACTGGACCGCCCATATAAATATCTTTGTGGTTCTTGCCTGTGCTCTATGTTTCATCTTATGAAAAAGTAGTCAGAATGAGTCAAATTTGTCATTTTTCGAGAAAATGTGCAATTTGTCCCTTTTTCCACACTGAAAAACTCTGTTATCGTATATCAATACTTGAGTAATCTTCCTTTTAACTGTTAACCGATATCAAGAGAACATTTCAACAATATATAATGTGAATTTAAGCAAACTTATTTTTCAGGCCAAATAAGGCCCTTACCGCACCTACTCCTTTGGCAAAAGTATAATTTCTTTGATTACTTTTGAACATCAGAACATCTGTAGTTTTTAAACATAATTTTTTTTTTCAAAACATTGCTTCATTCCACTGAAATAAGCTCATTTTAATACCCCTCTAGATGGCAATTAACATTGAGCGTATGGAAAAATAGTCAATATGGGGAATTTTCAAACTATATTTTTTACCAAGCTAATAATTTTACAACAAATTACTCATTTAATAAGAAATATGCATGCAAAACGTCAAGGTGGTTCCGCGTGCAAGTCATATAAAAAATATAAAAAATGTATTTTTGAAGTGAAAATTCAGTGTTTTTATGATATTCTGTTTTGTGATCCGTCTCAATTAAGTTTGAATGCTTCGTATCTGCAAATTATAGCTTGATAGCCATCTAAGTTCTCAGTAAATGCGCTAGACCTTGCATAAGGTTTTTCCAACCTGGAAATTTGCAAAATAACCTAAACAAGATCTGGTTTGATAAGTAGATGATATTTTTTTGTTAATTTTTCCTTAATTGTTTGTCCAGATATTAAATATTTTGTGTGTGTGTGTGTGTATTTGTTTATGTGAAACAATATATATGAGCCATGGAATAATCAATTTTCTTAAAGCATCATTTGTCCATCTGTTAAAAATATTCCGAAGAAATCTGGTCATCTATTTTCCAATTTCTTTGTTTTTTCAAGCTATATTGTTTCCAATGTTTCCTTTATTATATCTTCAATTTATAACTCTCCATTAAGAAGAATTTGTCTTCTTAGAGAAGGGTTCTCCTCTCGATATGTTACAAAAGCCCCAATAATTTTCCTATAAAGGTGACACTTGGACAGACATGATGTTTAATGTATGAAGCTATCAATCACCTACCTGAGTTAAAATATATAAAACAGATACATTAGTCCATGGGCTGGAATAACCCCCCGTGTAACCCCCTCTTTTGAAACCCACCTTTTTTTTTTAAGTTCGAATACATCCCATTTTCAAAATAAAACATGTAAACACAAGCATAACCTGCACGCAATGGTGGAATTGGGCCCATTTTTTGACCCACCTACCGAAATTTTGGAAAATTTTGTTTTTCGCTCAAGTTTTTCTTTCAGTTGCTTCAAAACGAGCAAATGCTTCTAAGTTATAAAAACGAGGTATCAAATAATAGCTTATAGTATCAGCTTTACAAAGAACCCAAGTTTTTATAATTTCTATGCCCAATGCGTTCCATAGCGCAATTAAACGTTCCCCTACCCCAATGAAATATTTACGAAAAATCTGATATTTCACTGAAATTGTGTTAGTTTGATGGTCTAGAGAACCCAAAGGGCATCTCAATTCCCGATTCTGAAAATTGTTTTTTTTTTGCAATCTATTTTCTTCAATATAAAACATTTTAAGACAATTTTTACATATTTTAAATGACCAAAATTTTATTTTCAAAAAGGCCAAATATATGGATCTTTGAATATTTTCGTTTTTAAATAAGTCTTGCCTTTCTTTTGCCTAATATTATTTTTTAGTAATCAAATATCATTTAAAATAGTTATCAAATGAAAGCTTATTGTATTTGCTTTACATCCATAACAAATAATGGCCGTTTTTAGGTAATATATACATCATTTGTAAATAAAACTTAACCCTACCGCAACAAATTTACTCTAAAATTGTCAATTTTTTGTCAATTTTCGCATAAAAATGGCCAGAAGACGCAAAATGTGTGTTGCATAGGACAATATTGCATAAATTATATTATGATTTTATGTTTTAACAGTCATTTGTTGACTTAATCTTAATATTTTGACCGAAATTGGTGAAAAATGGGAATTTTCAACATTTCAGAATTGTCCAAAGTCCACTGCTGTATCAATATATTTGCCAAATCTGGAGGATATATCTGCAACTATGCCAGTTAATTGTACCAAGCGACACATTTGGTGTCTTTCAAAAATTGCTAAGAAAAACAAGGAGTGTTAAATGTGACTCTGATGACAGAAAATCTTACCCCTACTCCAACAAATTTTCCCTAAAATTGTCAATATTTTGTCTATGTTCACATAAAAATAACCATAACACGCAAAACATGTGTTGTATGTAATAATAATGCATGAATTACATAAGAATGTGGAATCGCAATATATATCAGATCTAAAGAACATATCTGCATATATGCCAATAAATTGTCCTAAGCAATACATATTGTCTTTAAACATTGTTTAGAAAAACAAGGAGTGTTATATGTGACTCTAAATACCAAAAATCTTACCCCTAACCCAACAAATTTTCCCTGAAATTGGTGGTTTTTGGTCTATGTTCGCATAAAGATAACCAGAACATGTAAAATGTGTGTTGTATATGACAATTTTGCATAAAATACATCATGGTTTTTGGTATTTTAACATACATTGGTCGACTACAAATGTAAAACTCGATATTTCTCCACAAATTGATGAAAAATTGGAATTTTCATCATTTCAGATTTGTTCATAGTTAACTTTTACATCGCAATATGTATCAAATCTATAGAATATATCTGCAGATATGCCAATTAATTGTGCTAAGCGATACATTAGATGTCTTAAAACATTGTTAAGAAAACAAGGGGTGTTTAATGTGACTCTAAATACCAAAAATCTTACCCCTACCCCAACACATTTCCCCAAAAATTGTCAATTTTTTGTCTCTGTTGGGATAAAAATAACCACCACAAGCAAATTCTGCGTTGCATATAACAAAGTTGCATGAATACTTTTATGATTTGGTATTTCTAATCCCAGTTGTCAGCTTAAGATTACACGATACCGAAAAACGTAACGTCACGAGTTTCGTTCTTACAGTTACGTTTTGCGGATCTCGTAGTTCAAA
>MJUU01074450.1:54436-67597 GCA_002080025.1 Modiolus philippinarum
TTTGGTAAAGAATTATCATAGATTTCAGTAGACATCGGCAGTATCAGTGAGAGGCCAGTATACCTGTAATATCTTCAGGTCACTGGATCCCAAAGCCAATTTAACGGAATCCTGAAGAATATCCTGTCAATATCCCCTATTACGTAAAGAATGTAAGTTACGTCCCAGTTTTTCTGGATTTTTTTAGCAGTTTTTGACACCAAAAGACGGAAGACCAAAGACACCACATGCCCACAAAACACACGAACATTACATATACAACACAAAAAAAACTAAATCACTAACAGTGTGAACTCTCAATAAACAAGAGTGAAATCAGGTGCCCCGGGAAGGGTAAGCATGTCCTGCTCTGTGCACTCTGTCAGTGGGTCAGTCCAGGGTAAAGTCAAAACCGGTAATGTCAAATCAGGGAAGACGCGACAAAAAAGACAAAAAGACAAAAAAGACCAATAGAAGACAAATACAACGTTGAAACAACCACAGGGCACTCATCGAGCCAATAGTAAGAAAATTTGGCATAACAAAATTTTGAGATGTGGGCACAATAATCAAGTGGTCAGAATAATAATTTTGAAACCACAACCAATAAAATACCAAAATCTGAAATTATGATAGTGCATCATTTTTAAAAGCAGTGGGAAAGTATGGACATTATTTTACACTTTCGTGTCTTATAGGCGCAACTTTTCCGAAAGGGCTTCTGGAATTTCGCTCAAATTTTCAGGAGTGGCTTATCCAAGATTGTGAGGGTATTTGGATGTTTGATTTTTAAGCATTGTTGACAATAATAGGTCTGTTTCAAACAATTTTTCTAAAACCTTAGGCACAGTTTTGTCTTTTTCTATGTGGTAATGTGCCAACTGTAGAGCTAATCAAATTTTGTATGTGTTTGTTCGAGGAATATTTTTAGCATCCATATCCTGTTTTCCAACCATCTTTTTCGAATTCAACTGTTTCAAAATAACAAGAAAATGCTAAGAACGAATATCTTACATACTCTTTATGGTCGAAATTAGGTGTTTTTTTAAATTACATCATTTCAAATCGTAGCTTGCCAAGTCAATTGTAAAATTGAAAAAAAATATATTACATTTCTTATGAAAAAAATTCTGTAGAAGGAGTTATTTATTCGTAGGAGTTGGTCATTTTCTGTCTTTTTTGAGATAAGATATGAAGTTTTTGGAAAGATAAAAAAAAGCTTGACCAGTATTCCCGCGAATTTGTTGACTTTGACTTCCTTACTTCTGTGTGGAAATGTGAAATCAATTTCACAAAAATGGCGTGTTGAATAAACAGACTATGAAAACATATTATGATGCACAGTATTTTTCTGCTAGTTACCATGTTTACCTGCAGTTTTTCACCCTTTCCTATAGGTACAACAATACGCTAAAGCAAAAGTTGAAACGCCTCCAAATGTACCATATAGTTTAGATGTAGGTGGTAAACCTCAAAATGCAGGCCAAAATCCATCACAAAGCGCAATACCTCAACACGCAGGATATCATGAATCGTCAAGGGAGAAATCAACAAGAGGAAGACCTCCAAGAGGAAGATCTACAAGGTTGATACCGCCAAGAGGAAGACCACCAAGGGGTCGTGGAACCCCTAATAGAGGCAGATCACAATGAACCTGTAGGAATCGGTCGAATGTTAAATGAGGATATATCAAATGACAAGTCATTACATCACTATTCCATGAAATCATGTCAAGAAGTAGAAAAAACTATCCAAATGCTGTCTCCTCATAAAAAAAGTTTTCAAGCATATTTCAGATATGAGTAAGTTGGCTGACACTTTGACGCAAAAAGTATATTGCCATCTAAGTTTAACTCATCTGCTTTCCAAAAACTGTAAAGTAAAGACATATATGCAGCTGGTTTATTGACAAAATATGTGCATGCGTTTACCTTAAACGGAGTAAATTTTAGGAAAAAAGTATTGTGACGCTGCCCCCGTGGCGTTAGAGTCGGCCGCCACAGAAACGCAGCAACACGAAGAAGGGATTATAAGAAAAGAAAAGAGCACCTATAATATATCTGGTAGGGTGTCCAGTTGAAACCACCGAACGAGATATCTTATAGTAGAGAGGGCATCGTTTCAGGAGACAGGATTTCACCAACTGCAGTTATAATACAATAATAATAAAACGTTCAGATTCTTTATTAGGATAATCAATAATAACGAGAAGCCTTGAAGATTCGATTCCGGCGGGAAGTAGCGTCAGGACTGGAATCACCAACAACCTCAATATACCAGTCAAAATCAGAGAGAACTCTCTGATAACAATCAATCAATCACTATACACCTTTAACGTCGACAAAAACAACTACCATTTAATGCTTTTCAACTTTTCTAGTCACTATACTACAAATATTAAGGAATGATAGCTAACAATATTTACACGAAAAACATACAATCCTATACATGTACTCCAAATCTTATATGGTAACTAACATTAGTTTCTTCAACATATGGAATCATATACATACACTCCAAATAGTAAATAACATTATATAATTATGTCAACAAGCAGATGAACTCCACATTTTTATAACAAACATTAATTGCACCAAGCGTTAGTGCACCACACTTTACCAACTATATTTTTATAACAAACATTAATTGCACCAAGCGTTAGTGTACCAAATTATATCCTTTCTAACCGAGAATGCATTTGCACCAAGGAATTGTCACCAAGCAATTGTCACCTAGTGTTGCATTTGCACCAGAAAATTGACACCAAGCAATTGTCCCCGAGCCTTTGATTTGCACCAAGAAATTGTCACCGAGCCTTTGATTTGCACCAAGAAATTGTCACCTAATGTTGCATTTGCGCCAGGAAATTGACACCGAGCAATTGTCACTGAGCCTTGGATTTACACGAAGCAATTGTCACCAGTGTACTATGTTTGGTTTTCACCAGGGAAATGTCACCAAGAATAGTTTTAATTTGTATTTTTCAATTCTTACTGACTTTGGCTGTTTCTGTAAAATTATCTGACATTTTAAAATGGTTCTGGTGCAATTTCTATTTTCTAACTATTTTCGAATTCTGCCGCTCTGCAGTCTTGTCTTTCATTCGCAGTCTGTCCGCAACCAACCAGTGCTTAGTTTTATATAAACATCTAACCAATCAGAGAAGCGCTTCTAACAGAGTAACCAATCATCAGCCATGGTACTAGTAAGGGGAATCCCCATCATGTCTACTGAAACATCAACAACATAACATTTCTCCGAAACAAGAATGAATTGCATTTATTTAGGAAAGAAAATTAATGATATGACAACACCAAACATATTTTATGGTGATGGAATAACATGAATATCTCTGAAAACAGCTTCAAAGGTGAATAATTCAAGGGTAATGTCCCACAATCGATTACCGGTGAAAACGGGTGACAAAAATTTAGCATTGTCACCGGACACTTTTACCAACCGTAATAAGTCTTTACAAAATTAGATTATATTCATCTACTCCTGAAACATCTGAAGTGTTACATCCTTTATTTTGATACAAACAACTTTTAAACTGGTTGTTCTAGAATTGGACCCTAACCGCCTACGGTAATGAAAGTTAGCCGTAAGATGTGGCCGGTCATTCAATAGATGCAATAATTACTCAGGAATTGCCACAATTCCTACAATCTACAATAATATTATCTCATGTACATTTATTCAAGTTCGGCCTGCTGGGAAACGAACTGTTTCCAATTAGAAAAAGGGGGGTTGGCATTACAGTATTTTAGAAAACTGATCATAAATCGGAGATCAAATGAAAAGGTAGGAGTTATGATAACTTTAAAATACAATATCATGGAATGAAAATCATATGTAGATTAAGAAGACATCTTTTAAAGACGATGATAATTAATTTTCTGTAAAATCTTAAAACTGATGGAATCATAAATTCATACCATATTTTAAGGTCATTGAAATAATGGTGGTTTTTATCTCGAAATGTATGTAATAATAAATTGCCATCAAGACTTTCGCTTGATAATCGCTGTATACTTAATCTTAGTTGATTAGGCAAAAAAGCCTTAAACGTAGCAAGAAATCATGTAAAATTAAAGCTACATGTTCATACTGACGAAAAAATAACTCTAAAGTATAAGCAATATATGGCTGCGATATCTGCTCGAATGATCAAATAACGATTTTTTACTGTAAAATGGCCATTACGTAATCTTATATTACTTCAGTCCAGACAAATTAGAACCTTTCCGAAACCTTTGTCAGAGAATCAGACATATGCAAAAATGTGAAGTCGCTTTGATCATGTAAATGTATGTTATTCTGAAATCGAAAGGCTATACAATTTTTATAACAATAACTTATCACGCTGTACACAAACAATTCTTTTTCATTCCTTTTCAAACTTTCGGTAATTTGAATGTTATGCATGCATCAGGTTTTTAATTGTGTCATTTATTCTTAGTATGTAACAAAAATTATTAGATAGACTTCAATTACATTTCTTTCATAGATTTATTAGTTCAACAGATTATCAAACAACACAAAGTGTATCAAAGAGATCTCTCATTTCTTGTTGAAACTCTACTGCTTCATTACAACATGACTGACCGTTAAGAAACAAGAAAACCAGGACTGGATAGAAATTCAGTATTTTTGATATCCAGAAATGTAATAGCAAAAAGTTTACTAATCATAGCAGTCATTAAAGCGTTGAGGTTACATATTTTGATAAGAAGTGCTATAATCTATTTAATGTTTCCAAACGTATACTTTCGTATTCCAGGAAGTCTTAAATTATCGTATAAATTTCTTGCTAATCCCTTTATTTCAGAGATCAATCAAACCAATTTCTATTTTAACGAATGAGTATGAATTTTGAAACCTATACACATCTCATTTTGAAAATATGTACTAGACATTCTTTGAGTTATTATAGGAATAAAATCCTCCAAAACTACTTGTATTTCTTATAACTCTAATCCTTTGAAATTATACATAAAGATACATATACTGCATTATTTTCTTCGGAGCGTATTAATGGGTAAGAAAATAACTTCGTTGTTGTTCGTGACGTTGACCAATGCAACAGCAATTGGAATTAATTTCTTATAGTGTTTTAAACAATTATTTCATTCTGTTCATAAAATCACTTTACAAACCACAGTCATGGAAATAGTGAATGGGATGTGGAATGTAAACGTGTCGGGATATTGCTGGGCAAGAAAATGGTAAGTTCATATTCGAAATCATCACTCCTGTCATTAAGTTTTTGATTCAGATATGAAGAGAAATAAAAAAAGGGTATTACTTTTTAATTTAAGTTTTTTTTTTAATTTTAGTTTATTTGGGTAGATAACGAAATCTTTTTTTTATTGCGATAGGATTAGTTAGAATTTCCTGCTCCGAAACTTGGACTAGTACCTTCTCACATGTATCTTCTATTTATGAACAGAGGTAGAATCCTAATGGCTGAAGATTTTTATTCTTTTTTTTCTTGTTTTTTTTTTGTTTTTGTTTTTTTTTGTTGTTTTTGTTTGTTTTGTTTTACAAAATCTAGCTTTAAAGTAAACTAAAGACTACTCTGGCATGATATTGAATAAAAACAAAATAATTTTTTGTACTTGATTTGTGTTTATTCAATATTTTACGAAAGGATATGGAATAAATGAACACGAGACCATAACACATATGTTAATAAGTCAAGTCATAATAGAGGTAACCGGATAACTGACGAACTGTTAATTCAGTACATAAAATATGAAATAGACGTACAAAACTTGATAAATATCGTGGAAATAGACACTAAAAAGGTTAAAAAGATATACTTAAATAGAGTTTCAATATATAATCATGCAGGTTAATGTAAAACTAAGATATTAGAAATCTTGTACCGGATGTTTATATACGAAAGTGAGACGTATCAACTTTAGGTATGTACACGTATAAATGAAATTGGTCAATCGTGAAGGGTTATGTTACTCTTCATGCAAAATAATCAACAGGTGAAGTCTAAGTATAGAGGGACTAGAAGGGGTCTTAGCTTGATCTGTGTAATTTCCGAGAAGACCAATTTTTTAAACCATGATTCCTGAAAATGCCACCAAAAGCAATTTTGAAATTTCAGAATTCCCATATGTGATCAGGCAAAAAGCATTTGAGCGTAATACTTATAAGCGTTAAAATTCCCCTGTAAAAGGAGATTGCTACTTTTTAATAATATATTTGAATGTTTGGAAGGGACACTCGGGAAAAAGAAACAATGAATTGAATTATTTCAATTGGAAAGGGTTTTTTTTTCTTTGGTTATCAGTTTCAATACATATCTTCTAAATTGTTTTAGATCTTTAATTCACTGCTAAAAAGTACTCTGTCAAACGTTATAGACAAAAAAATTCGAATTCCCCCTTCATTTCTGAAACTATAGACATGTCGAAAAAATACTCGTATGGCTCCTCCCGTTCGCGTATGATCCAAATACGCAAACCATGCCGAGGTAAGCAATTATTGATTTAGCTGACAGTACCCCTCTCCCTGCTCTCTGTGGTTGTCTGAAAGCTTATGACATACACTAAAACTTCTACACACAGATTTGGAACTGTATATTTACCAGAGAAAAGTATTTTGGAGGGACAAGGAAACATGTAAAATTTTGACGTCTTCAGAAATTATAACCCATGCAATATCAATATCAGAAATCAGAAATTATTACACATGCAAAATCAATATCAATAACATATGGCAAATAAAATTGGATGTTATCATTTTTTGACATTTTCCTAGATTGACTCACTCACAGTGTGACGGGTGCTGTTAATAGAGCAGGACATGCTTACCCTTCCGTAGCACCTTATATCACTCTCATTTTCACTTGAGTTCACACTATGAGTGCCTTTGTTTTGAATGTTGTAATTTCTATTTATGTGCTTTGTATTTGTGTCTAACGTCATTGTTTTCTTTGTCCTCGTTTTTAGCCATGTCTTTGGACTTCGATTTTTGTAAATTCCACTCCTTTGTTCCTTCGGTATTCTACTGTCGTTATTTCAATAGTCTTTAATTCAATATTGGATAGCATCTTTCACATACAAGTCTGGAGAATAATTCTAACTGATACATTTGGAAGGACGTTGCAAATGGTGAGGCTGTCATAATGTTTGTGATAAAACAGTCTCAGATTGCATAAATAAAGTAACGTGACTTAAAATAAATAAAAAAGAACAAAAACAAAAACTAAGGTACATGTATTCTTTGGATCCTACGTACAAGTAAAAAGAGGAACACGGAACAATTTTTGTTTATTTTTCAATCAATATTTCGTGATTTCTATAATTTTTCGGGCAGAACATAACATATAGCATACACAGTTCACATTGGCCAAAAAGAGTAGGTCTTCGTGATTTATCACCCTCAATGTAGACAAGGGGTGTTAGTCTCATAGGAATAAACGTCGTTTTCGTATATATGGAGTTTTTCTTTCACCCAAAGGGAATTTTACAGGTTTCCGTTGAAACTATTAATGAAGTACTAACGGAAAACATGTGATTGTTCCCAAAGGAATAAACATTTCCCGTGAAAACTATGAAACCTGCCATGAACTACAATTGCCACCAAATTATGAAAGTCGCACACACCAACTTGTGTAGCAATATATATTTCGAATTCATTTCTCGGACCCCACATCTTGTTTATAGGGTAGCTTATTAACTGTGCAATATTATGTGAAATAAACAATAGATTTACTGACACTTAAATTGCAAATTACTCCACTGATATTTTCTTTATGTAGATATGCTTAATTTTCGTGCACCGAACATTTTCAAAAGAAATAAATGATAAGAGATGTACCGAAAAAGTCAAATTTCAGATTCAACAGATTTTTAACGGGATAATGAACGTAAAACTGAGAAATGAAGTTCACAGAAGTAAAATATTCGTCAAAGTATAAAATGAACTGCCAAATCGTACTAGTGTAAAACAGACCTTCTTTTAAAATATTACTTTAATACCCTTTTGTTACCTCTGAGAATTATTCAAAATTTCAAAAGTCTTTAATGATAACAGGCGAATCACATGCACCTTACAATACTCGAATATCTACATGTAAGTGTGAAAAAAATCATGAAGAAATATATTTAGATAATAAGAAAAAATGTCAAGCTTTTAATTATCCAGCACCTACAAATAAAACAAAATATTATGATTGACTGATTAAGCCCAAAATACAAATAATTTATTTTAACAAAATAGTTGAATTGATAGATCCCCTATCGTATGATACGTTATTATGTTCGTATGATTCGTCAGTTATCCGGTTATCTCTAATGAGCCCTTCTATATCTCTCTTCCAAGTGCTGACAAAAATGCTAATAAAATATTTATATACTTACATAATTTTCTATAATTGCTTGCAGTCTTTACATTGTATGCTCAAGGTAAAGGCTCTGTCGCACTGTAACGTTCTATCCAACGTGTGCCGACGATCGCGAATGTTTGTGAGAATGTTGGCACACGCCAAGGAAATTGAAAAATTGTCTTGTTGGACGCATTCATAATGTCAGGCTAACGCCTCTTCAACGCACGGAAAACTTATCCATAACTTATCTGCAACGCCAACAAATCAAACGTGTAGCAGCGTATGAAGACGTTCAAAAGGTGTTTTACTAGCGTACTTTACGTATACCGAACGCATCCAGAACAGTCTTCTCGCATTCAGA
This sequence comes from Modiolus philippinarum, assembly GCA_002080025.1. Classification (NCBI taxonomy): domain Eukaryota; kingdom Metazoa; phylum Mollusca; class Bivalvia; order Mytilida; family Modiolidae; genus Modiolus; species Modiolus philippinarum. The sequence goes on from MJUU01074450.1 coordinate 63,127, forward strand.
AATCGTTTGTTTAGCGTTTTAATAATCTTTCATTCGATCAGTTGGTAATCTTCACCCAAATGTCAGTTGCAAGGTATAAATGGATAGAAATACCACAGAAAAATACGAATTGTGCGTCGTGAGGAAAATATGAATAACTCACATACATTTTTTTTCAATTGCAATATATCTCTTTGAATAATATTGCACCGATGTTTAATTTGTCATTCATACAATTAAAAACAATCAAATGGTAACTTTAAAGGAGCATAAATTTTTGTAAATTTTGTTGAAAACTAAGGAGAATCTCCTTCATGCAAAGCTCTATCCTTAGCTAATTTTGGCTTTACATTTAGATCATATTGGTTACTTGTTCTCTATCAGTTTTTAAACATCTTTGAGTTTATGGTCTACCAAACGTTTAGATTTTTATCTGCACTGAAGAGACATAAGTTGTCGAAATGTGCATATGCAGAATTTAAATTCACAGTAACTTCAGTACATAACAGCAAGGATGTATATTTAGAAGGATAGGAAACTCGTACACAATCCTATTGCAATTTAAAATTTATAGTGAGGCGTTTGGTATGCATTCACTTTTGAGCTTTCTACCTAAAAAGTTGCATATGGATTTTAATAGAATTATACTTCCCCGAAAGCTGAATGATTTTTACATCAATAGAGTAAATTTCGTTACATTACAGCAAGTACTCATGATTGAAATTTGTAATCAAAACATTTTCGTTGATTTTTTATCCACTTCCTGTTTTATTGGTAAAAATGCACCACGATTTGGAACTAAAGACTTTAAAATTAATGCATAGAATTTCACAAATTTAATACTTTCCTAAAGTTTAACATCTACTGTACTTGCAGAACAATGTGTGTGGTCATCATTATTATATTTACGTTGTTTAAAGGCTTTAAAGAGATTGTCCCAAAGTGACAAAATCTCGAGCCTCGCGATATATTTCATAATTATCATGAGATGCTTATCCTTCTAAATATACGTCCTTGATAACAGGTAAAAATCCTACCATTTCATTGGATGATCTGACGTCACTATATTTGAACAGTTGATTTGTTTACCTTGACAGCAGGATACTATACTTGAAAACGGGACTATACCTCACGTAACTTCTGGTTTACTATACTTTTGCTTCTTTTCAAATTTGTATTATTTTTATGTTATGTACTAAATTAATTATGGACTCCTCACTCGGGAACCGTTTTCCTATAGTGTTGTCTGGTGCGTACAGTGCCCTCGCCTGTCGGCTCGTGCACTATACACACCAGACAACACTATAGGAAAACGGTTCTCCTGGAGTAGTCCATAATAGATTATTAGTCATTTGTTAAAGGATTTAAACAATTGTATTTTCGATACAGTACAAATGGCATAATTGGAGTCATTGGAAATTATTGAATTCGTGATTAGTCAGTGTTGTGCGAAACAACGGCAGTAGAATACCGAAGGAACAAAGCACAAGATTACACAAATCAAAGTCCAGAGACAAGGCAAAAGCAAGAACACCAAAAGACGGAAGACCAAAGACACCACATGCCCACAAAACACATGAATATTACATATACAACACAAAAAACTAAAGCACTAACAGTGTGAACTCTCAATAAACAAGAGTGACATCAGGTGCCCCTGAAGGGTAAGCATGTCCTGCTCTGTGCACAGCACCCGTCACACTGTCAGTGGGCCAATCCAGGGTAAAGTCGAAACCGGTAATGTCAAATCAGGGAAGACGCGAATCTGGCTGAAAATGTCAGTTTTTATTTGTGACACTGACATTTCATATCTATCTATGATGTCGTGGTGACGGCCATAGAATTTCTGAAGGGACAAAAGTAACAAAGGCTGAACATATCCCTGACTCAGCAGTTTTTGTGACAGTGCTTTTGCTCTTTCCACAAAGTCACTGTATCTACTGCACGCTCTACAGTAACGAATTAATTGTGAAATATATACTCCATATGCTGGGGATGCAGGTATATTGCTGCAGAGAAAGGGAAAGTTCACAATTGGAATGTCAAAATCATCACGTTTGTCATATAATCTAGATTTCAGACGTCCTTGTTCGTCAATGCACAACAAAAGGTCAAGGTATGAAGCACTATCGGGTGTGTCGGTTGTCTCTTTAATTTCAAGTTCACTGGGGTAGATACGATGTAAATATTCTTTAAATCTTGGGTTATTAAGAGAAAGTACATCGTCTATATATCTGAAGCTGAAATTAAAAGTCTGGGCTAGCTGTTTTTGTTTCTGTTGTATCAGCCCTCGTAAAAACTTGGCTTCATACGAAAAAAGGAAAAGGTCAGTTAAAAGTGGCACACAATTGGTTTCCATATGAATCCCTATTGTCTGTTGAAAAACACGGCCTCCACATTCAACAAAAATGTTGTCGATAAAAAATTCAAGCATCTTAATCACGTCATTTTCACTGTATTTCTTGTTTGACTCAGTGTGGTTCTTTACAAAATATTTTTTATCTTTTCCTAATACCAGATAGGAATACCTGCGTTCTCCGTTTTTGGTACAGAAACATTGATGTATCAGATCGGAAATTACTGTTTTAAGTTTATTATGGAGAACAGTTGTATAAAGGGTAGAAAAATCAAAAGTTTGAATGCTATTGCAGTATGCGAGATTGTTTGAGGAGAGCTGTTCAAGGAGATCTTTGGAATTTTTAAGAATCCACATCTGATTCACGCCGCTCGTGGAATAGGCTTTTTCGCAGTAGCTTTTTAGACCATCTCTAACTGCAGTCAGTAAAGTGGTAAGGAGTTTGGATAGGGGCTTAGTGGTGCATCTGGCAGATCCTGCAATAAATCTCTGTTTGTAGGGATTCTTGTGAAGCTTAGGCACCCAGTAAATATAAGGGAGATAACTGTTATTCTCATCAACTTTGATACCGAATCTGCTAACACAGAAGTGTGATTTGTGATTATCTCGTTCCTTGATAATGTAGTTGGGGAATAAGTAGGATTGCCAGATGAAGTGTCAATACCCATCTCCTGAACGAGACAGTCTAAATAGTGTTTCTTGCATACAAATGACATACGAAATGACCGAAAAGATCATTTGTGACATGTAAATTAATTTCAAGTTGTAACGAATGCACCATGTCCAATATAACATTCGGGGGCGGCGCAGAATTGTTGAGGGGACGGCGATTTGAAGCGGAGAAAAACCGGTATGTCTTCTCTGAGCAAATAATCAACTGTAATACTGTATAAACTGCATTGCGGAACTTTGTTATGTCTAAGGGTTTTTTTACCCATTTTTGCAGATTTTATATGAATCGAGAAACAATGAAATATTGTGCAATGTATGGACACCCCCTCAATTTTCAAACAGGCGACTAACGTTTTCATTGATTTCGGTTGAAAATAGATTTTACATTGTAAAGGAAGTTTCCAACAGATAACAATTGCCCGAAAGAACAAATGTATCTCATATTTACCACCTGCGACTTGTCATTAATTATTTTTTCAGAAAATTCACATGTTGAGTGAGGGGGCTAACGCCTCTACAACATACGGAAAACTTTTCCATAACTTATCTGCAACGCCAACAAAACAAACGTTTAGCGTACTTTACGTATATCGAACGCATCTTCTAGCATTCAGAAAACGTCTGTTTAGAGTTTAATTAAACTTTCGTTCGATCAGTTGATAACCTTCGCCCAAATGTCAGTTGCAAGGAATAAATGGATAGAAATACCACAGAAAAATACGACGGGTTTGCACTAGGGATATGTCCACCCCCCTTCCCCCCCAAAAAAAATAAAAATAAGAAAAAATCACTTTTAAACAACGGCAGTAGAATACCGAAGGAACAAAGCACAAGATTACACAAATCAAAGTCCAGAGACAAGGCAAAAGCAAGAACACCAAAAGACGGAAGACCAAAGACACCACATGCCTACAAAACACTCGAACGTTACATATACAACACAAAAAAACTAAAGCACTTACAGTGTGAACTCTCAATAAACAAGAGTGACATCAGGTGCCCCGGAAGGGTAAGCATGTCCTGCTCTGTGCACAGCACCCGTCACACTGTCAGTGGGTCAATTCAGGGTAAAGTCGAAACCGGTAATGTCAAATCAGGGAAGACGCAAATCTAGCTGAAAATGTCAGTTTTTATTTGTGACACTGACATTTCATATCTATCTATGATGTCGTGGTGACGGCCATAGAATTTCTGAAGGGACGAAAGTAACAAAGGCTGAACATATAAAAAAGTATGCCAGTCTGCTGTGGAAATAAAGCAGATATTTACATTCCTTTGGAATTCTGTCTTACTTTTTAACCATTATTTTAATGATAAAACATCGGCTAATATGTTGCTCTTTAGTTTCAAGGACGTTCGGTTTGCATTCTATACACTTTTAAAACAAGTTTCGAGAAACTAGTACATATTGCGTGCACTGCGGACCCAGTTAAAGTTATGTAATCAACTCAGCTATTATTGACA
>MJUU01074454.1:4336-19524 GCA_002080025.1 Modiolus philippinarum
TATTCAAGTAGTTGTGGGGTGATTAAAGTCGTTTTGACATTCGTATTTTAATCTGTTATTACATTTAAGGTTGTTTACGGGTTTCTATATTCAGTTTACGATATTGGGCATTGGACTCATTTGCTACAGGCATTTGTCAATAGCAGACCTGATAAGTTAAAATAATATAAAGAAATGCGAACTCTTCAAATATTACTTATATATTCGATTAAACATAGGCTCTTCTTCAAGATTACTCGTATTCCAACAAAGCAATTATGAGTTGTAAATGCCTTATCTTTATCTGTAAAAAGGAATCACAGTAATGCCGAAAACGTACTTAACCAAAAAAGGTTTCTCGACAGTTTTTGTATGAGATTTTAATATAAATGTAGCGATGGTAAATCAATAACAGCTAATATCCGTTGCCATCTGTTACATTTTGTTGGTTTTCATTAAACTTTCTTTAGCCGAACGTCCCTTAGCACTGCAGCTGAGGAAATAATTGCTGTCGAAGTCTTTCTGCAGTACCATTGACAAAATTCTCTAAAAAACGTAAACATCGCATCACTAGACGATACCCTACAAGAAAGTATCTTTTTAATAAATCATTCAAAATGCAATTTTTGATATATCGGTTTCAAAACAGTTCTCGTACATTGCATTCATCAAGAAATCACCCTATGCAGCTATTAATACCATTCTATTAATACCAGAAAAAAATGAGAAAAGATTAAAAGGATCTAAATAAATACAAAATAAAGCTGCATATGTAGAGTCCTTGTCGTAAACGCAATGAGAATGCGTCATCTCAGAATAATTTTGACATTATATGATATGAAATTCCTAACAGGTGTCATGTCAATGGCTGTTAATTACATCGGCCACTATGTCGTACCTGGTGATTGGGGGAATCATCCAGTAGAAGTCAGTTGTCACAATAAACGTGACGAAAAACGTGCTGGTGCATCTGAGGTATCTCTGACAGCTTCCTGTGATAGCAGCAGAAATTTACATATTCGAGTGGACCTAGGTTCTAATAACATTCCCGGCGTTGGCAAGGTAATGTAGGATATACATATTTAAGTTTACTTAAGTGTATTCAGAATGTTTGGTTATATGTGATGATGGCTTTTGCGAATAGTTTAAGTGAAGTCTGTGCAGTAACCCTGTGTTGATAGTATCCTCCCTTAATCTGAAAAAGTTGTTTGAATGTATTGTCTTTGGCCCATGACTGCGTTCGTCATAGATCTTTAATCCTCCTTGTACAACAAACTTATCTAAATGCATGACGTAGAAAAACTACATTTTAAACATTACAACTTTTAATATGGACTGTATTTTTTTTTAATTTTACGGTTTACAAAGCTCATTTGTCACTTGTGTTATATTCTACTCTGCTCTGTAAATACCATTTGGACAGGGCTAAGTTAACATTCTTATGACAGTTTATAAGGTTTAAAGATTGTACATGCCTTTACACTGTCTTAGGTGAAGTTTATTCAGGGCATATATTAGTCCAGTATAAAACATGACCGTCACATATAAGTTCGGTTGGAGTACGTAGTTGTAAGTTTGTTTCCTCCTCCTCCAACATACTTCAGCCTTTGTTGTGAATTTGCCTTATTGCGAGGCAAGTTTTTTTTTTTGGTAACCTTTGTACACTCCTACAGCTTTATGAAGGCTTTAAGATAATGTATTGGTCTTTTTGTTTGGTCCGTATTGCTCTTCGACCAGGTTTTGACTTCGAAACCAGTACAATCTCAAGTAAATCTTCGTCATCACCAAAAGATCGATTCACATGTAGCCTGAACCATTCTTCATATTTATTTATTTGGTAGCGACAATGTTTAAAAAATTTATTTGCTCAAGTTAATATGATAAATTATGATAAATGATAACTTTATATGATTTTCAGAATAATAAGACTGCAATTTTGAAGCAAATTAGTTTGAGAGCTTGTTCATTGTAGTCATATGAGTTTCCTATATAGTGTGATTTCAAAGATGGGAAATTATGTGGTAAATTGAGGTAACGTCACTGCAAACATGTTTTGGTGGAGCATATTTTACTGAATCTTAAATAATTAAATAAATGTATAATTTTATCGACGTTCAATATTCTTCCATTGGGACGTAAAATAACCGTTCAGTCTAAATTGATGTCGGAATACAAATGAACCCCATAACAGGTAGATTAATAACTTCAAGAGCACAATCTTGAAAAGGATAGCATAACACAAAACGTTATTAAGAAAGATGATCCAAGGATACCTACGGAACTGAAGTTTTATAAGTCCTTTTACATTTTCTGATTCGGCAGATCATAAAGCTACGGATTTCCCCATAATATATAAAACTGGCGACTCTTGCGACACGAATTGTGTCCCACGTTTCTGGGAGTTTTTTTAACAACTGCACGCCAAGTACACATGCCAAAGTCCTGTCGTTTCGTTTCTTCTATCTTTTCTAATACTTACATAACTTTTCTATTTTTAAAGGAAATTGTCTGAATAGAAATGTAATCCCGTCTACTTTCGTGAGCATTTTGAATATCACAGTCACGTGACATTACGAGAGGTGGCAATAAATATTAGGTCATGTCCGAAACGGATATCTCAAAATTGAAGACGATATTTCTAAAATGTAGATGATTTATTATTTATACATTATTTTTTTTTTGCATTTTAAAAGCTTAAAGGAAGTGTGAAAAAAATGATATTCAAACCAGATATTGAACAAATATTTATTTTAGGATATCCATACGGGACGCAATTCGGCACTTAGTCCCTCCTCTCGAAAAGTCTCGCTCCCAATGATATTGATGTCAGTCGAAGGCAATATGACCCAAACGATGACGTTTGTTATGACAATGACCAGGAGATGAGTATGTATATAGTAAGTACATATGACAGGTCGCGGATAAATATTCAAAGAAACGGAATACATACATGAAACTGCCCCTACTTGTCCGAGTATCCCTTTCAAACCAAATCAAAGGTACGCAACTTTTTGTTGCGAAAATTGAAAGTTTTTAAAAGGTTGAAATCCGTAACTCTTTGGTCCGCAACATGGTTGGGTTCATTACTTTGCAAATGTAATTTATTAAATTAACATTACATTAGAAAAATGCCCATTACATTACCATTACCATTACACTAATTTTCAAAAGTAATTAATTAAATTACATTATATTTCAAATGTAATTAATTAAATGACATTATATTTCAAATGTAATTAATTAAATTACATTATATTTCAAAATGTAATTAATAGAATTACACATTACTTTTGGAGATTTTTTGCATAAAAACGGAATATTGTGATATGCTTTAGAAAAATTTCAAATAGTAACCCTGACGCGTTGGAGGACAGTTAGGGGAACTAAAGCCTGTCTTGGACACTCTTAAAGTATTAGCGATTTTGAGAGTTTTAAATTTTATTTGATTTCATATAACTGTCTAGTTTTTAGTCTAGCTTTGTTAAAAAAATGAATATTTCAAACTAATACATTGTATCTGGTGCAAATAATAAGGATACCTTAATCATAATAATAGGCGTTGTACGTGTTTAATTTGGTTTGTCAATATTGAACTTAATACAAAATGCTATTAAATTTTGGAAATAAAAAAAATAAGTACATGTTGAGAATCCTGAAGATGATTTCTTAAAAAAGTTCAAATAGCTTTTATTTTCATACAGTTTCATTGAAAACCACAGAAAATTATCTGTTCATTTTAAAATAATTGTTTTCACTGTCATTTACTTTAAAAGTTTTTCAATCAATCTTTATTGAAAATGTAAAAAACAATTGATCAGATCAAAGATCATTTTGGTAAAATTAAATTAATTGATAGGTCAACAACAACATAAATCTTAATCATTTTATAAACGTTTTATATATTTGTTATAAAAACTAATTAAGTGGTAAGGAATGATTGTAGAAATCAGGGAGAAAAATGTTTAATGATTTTTTTTTATAAACAAATGGTTACAATAAATAAACTATTTAATTTATATATGTGACTTAAATTTTTTTTCTCAAAATTAAGAAATGAATACAAAACAAATGTGAATATTATATACCATCTTCTTAATCTAAAAATTAATCAATATATATTTCTTCAATTGACTTTTGAAGATGCGGATTTGTTATTTATTAAAGAAAATCAATACATAATATTTTTCTCATGCAAAATGAAAAATGTAATAAAAAAGCAATTGGCATTACAGCCTTTTTGTGACTGTAATTAATGAAATTACCATTACATGCAATAAAAAAATCTTCATTACACATTACTAAGCATGTAATGCATTACAATTAATTACCATTATATTTTAAATACCCCAACCAAGGTCCGCAACCATAAAAAATCAGCACAAGAACCATAAGAGCTACGGTTCCGCAGCTAGGCCAAGAAGTGCTCGCCGCTAAACTGCCGGCTAGCTCAAGGAGCCTAGTCTGCTAGTAAAACACTGTCGCACTACGGAAGAAAATCATATTCAAAACTTTCCAAAGGGTTTGGTAAGGAATCATTATGGATTCCAGTAGACATCAGCAGAATTATTGAGAGGTCAGTATACCTGTAAAAACTTCAGGTCATTTGATTCCAAAGCCAATTAAACGGAATCATGCAAACAATATGCTGTCAATATCTCTCATTACGAAAAAAATGTTTTGTTTTTTGACGTGCAGATACAGTATGCTGTTGAAAATGCAGATACATGGGCACACCCACCACCAATGCACACATGTACTTCTGTATGTAGTCATAATGGACACTTTGTTGATATTAACATAAAAGCTCCTTCAACAAATCTAAAGTAAGTATGGCATGAATTTTGTAAGATACAATAGTCAAAGAAATATAATTCATGATTCAGGACTTCAGAAGATATAAATGACATTTACCAAAAGGCCACGTATCGGATCTTTTACTACCTTATTTGAAAATTCATACTTTCTCTTCCAGAGCACCTGGTGCTTTAGTGTTGTGGCGTTGCTGTTCATTTTCGTTTTCTTCTTTTGTCTTTGTCGTGTTGTCTCATTTGTGTGTTATCTGTTATTTTAATTTTTGGTTTGAGAATTTCATCCTCCTGTCTTTTTACTTCGGTATTCGTTTGCTGATGCATCCATTATTCTGGTCTGCTCCTATCTAATTATTTTTGATTAAGCGATGATGATGTCTTCTTTCCTGTAAATTGAAAGATGAGACGAGTAATGACTTTTTAACATAACTAAAAGACAAAACATAGTATGGAGAACAATGGAATTCCGATATGTAAGAATCAGACATATGTTTGTTAATTATAGCAGCCCAAGTAATTTTATATAAAAAGAATTAGTTAAGGTTATAAAGAGAATCTTTTAAAGGTAAATTTTATTGCATTTTTCAGATTATTCTGCCAATACAGTAGAGCAAGTGGGAACCAAACCGTCAATCCAAATAACTAAATACCGAAGTTACTGTGAATTTAGGTTTTGCATATGCACATTTCGACAACTTAAGTCTCTTCAGTGCAGATAAAATCTGAACGTTTGGAAAACCAAAAACTCAAAATGTTTAAAACTGATAGAGAACAAATAAGAAAAAATATACAGAGGAAGAAGTGATTAAAATGTTAGAGTTTCTGATCGACAATATATTTGTCCAGTTTGGAGGACTTGTTTTTCAACAGACTATCGAAATTCATATGGGCACAAACTGTGCGCCTCTCCTAGCCGATCTGTTTTTCCACTCTTATGAGGCTGAATTCATCGAAGGGCTTCTTAAAAATAAAGATAAAAACTAGCCCAATCCTTCAATTTTAGCTTCCGTTATATAGATGATATTTTGTCACTGAACAAAACGAATAATCCAAGGACAATGGCAACATCGGAAACAAAAAAGAAACAGAGACACAACATGAGTACGGCACAGAAAAAAATGAGATCCACACACACATACACGCACAAAGATGAATCACACACCCAATAAAAAACTATGGGTGAGATCAGGTGCACTGGTAGAGTAAGCATCTCCTGCTTCTTATAAGACACCTGCGTGTGTGCACCGGTAGAGTAAGCATCTCCTGCTTCTTATAAGACACCCGCGTGTGTGCACCGGTAGAGTAAGCATCTCCTGCTTCTAATAAGACACCCGCCGTGTTGAACATGGCAAATCCGGTAGTAAAGTCGAATCCAGTAGAGAAAACAACAATTTTAAGCTTTAAAGGGAAAGATCTGTTGTCATTTGGGAAACAGATACCCCATAGTGGTCCACAAGATGGTGATGTCGACCGTAAAACTTCTGGAGGATGACTTCAGGTTTTGGGTAACATACCCTTGTTGAAGTAGCCTATTTGTGAGCAACTGGGCTCTATCAAGGAAGTCACTGTATCGAACACAGGCTCTTGAATAGCGAATGAGCTGGGAGATGCAAAATCCATATGCCAGCGCTGTTGGGATGTTGCTACGAAAAGGGAAGTTTACTATTGGAGAGGTGAAGTCATCGCGTTTGTCGTACAGATTAGTTTGAAGTCTACCTCTGTTGTCAATTTCAAGATGAAGGTCAAGGAACGAAGCTGATGTGGAAGTGTCTGTGGTATCCTTAATTTCAATCTCTTTTGGATAGATCAGATGAAGAAAATCACCAAAGCGAGGGTTGTTTAGTGACAAAATATCATCTATATAACGGAAGCTAAAATTGAAGGATTGAGCTAGTTTTTATCTTTATTTTTAAGAAGCCCTTCGATGAATTCAGCCCCATAAGAGTGGAAAAACAGATCGGCTAGGAGAGGCGCACAGTTTATACCCATATGAATTCCGATAGTCTGTTGAAAAACAAGTCCTCCAAACTGGACAAATATATTGTCGATCAGAAATTCTAACATTTTAATCACTTCTTCCTCTGTATATTTTTTCTCCGATTAGGGGTCATTTTTCACAAAGTAGGTTTGTTCTGTACCTACAACAATGTACCTATATCTTCGTTTACCTTTCTTACATGACAAACATCTATGAATTAAACCTTTCAGCCGAGATTTTAGTTGTTCATGAGAAATAGTAGTGTAAAGTGTGGATAAGTCGAAAGTTTTAATGCTGTTACAGGGTGATAATGATCTAGAGTTTAAGATGTCAAGTAGATGTTTGGAGTTTTTCAAAATCCACATTTCATTTACAGTAGCTTCGGTATTTAGTTATTTATGTGTCTCGCCTTTACACTGTTTTTTTTTAACACTTTTCTGACTAAGATCCACACAAGGGATTTCACCTCAAACCATTGAAATATGTTGTCAGAAGAATTTCCAAAATTTCAATTGTAAATATGTTCGGTCGCATTTTATTATAAACATCGGAAATTTACATAGTTTGAATGAACATTACGACAGTTAAAGATATAGATATATTCAGATCATCATAGAATGATTTAGTAATGATATTTATTCAAAATCATTGTGGACATCACAGTCAGACCAATAAACTCGCGTAAGTGCGAAGGAAATACTTTATGTAGATAATTTGTAACCTAATTTTTTTTCTCAGACTTGCAGTAAATATTATTGGCCTGACAACGCTACCCTTCTTTTACTGGATAGAGAAACCCTTCACTTTGACATGCGGTGGAAATTCAATATCAAGTATAAACGGAGGTAAGGCTTGATTTGTGGCAAAAATATCTTTTACAAACAAGTCGTATAGGTTTTATTTGACCAACAACAACATTCTTATGGACAACATTAAATGAATAAAATGCATTATGTTAGTCTATATTTAAGGAGAAATCGCTTTAACTTGTTTGTCGGTAAGCCCTGAATTTCCTATGAGGCTTAAAATTGATAGACGCATCGTAATGACTTGAAAAACGTGTTTTAAAGTATTATCAGTTTGTTATAATTGTACCCAATTAATATTGTTGTCATAAGGTATTTCCTATATAACCTGTTTTTATGATGTAAAATATTAGACTTATAATGCAAATATTAATTAAAGTCGATTATAGAAACACATTTCAAAAATGCATAAGTAATAAATATCCAAATCTATTTCGAGAATTTTTGTGCATCCCCTCCGTACAAAAAACTGTTCTCGGTCCTTAACTTACTTTGGCTTTCTTTAGACTCATATTAATTAAAAAAGACATAATTGTTGAAGGCCTCAAGATGAAGAACAACCTTTAAAGCGTCGTTCTATTGTTTAGATTTGCCATGTATTCTTGGAGGCTTTGTCTTATTTGCATTATTCTATATCCCTTCATTGTTAATAATGTTTCTTATTGATATATTTAGCTCTGTCCTTAGCTGATTTTGGCTTTCATATCTAGATCTTATTTTTATTTGTTCTCTATCAGTTTTCACACGTATTTCGGTTTATGGACTTTCAACTGTTTTGATTTTATCTGCACTTAAGAGACATAAATTGTCGAATTGCGCATATGCAAAAACAAAATTACAGTAACTTCGGTATTTTGTTATTTATTATCACTGGGCTGATGCCTTCGCTGGTGGACTGTTAGTCCCCGTGGGTATTCATCAACCACGTAGCCAGTACTTCGGTGCCGACACGAAAACCGATTTTATTTGGAAACTTGTAATATCTTAATTATAAAAAATATCGTTTAAAACTAAGGAGTATCTCTTTCTTGCATAGCTCTGTCCTTAGCTATTTTTGGCTTTCATATTTAGATCTTATTGGTATTTGTTCTCTATCAGTTTTTCACGTATTTTCGGTTTATGGACTTCCAACTACTTTGAATTTAGCTGCACCGAAGAGACATAAATTGTTGAAATGCACACATCCAGAAACAAAATTACAGTAACTTCGGTATTTTGTTATTTAAACTGATACTTGTATGCATTTCACCATGTTTTTTATCCACACATGGGAATTATACATACTGAGATTGCCATATGTATAATTTCTAGTTTGTTGGAATTTCTATATTTCCATTTTATTCGTTAAATCATTTGTTTGTTTAAGGAAACAGCCACACAGCAAAACCAATCATTACTCAACCACCTACCCATACCGACAGGCCTACACAGTCGCCAGTACATACACAAGCACATGTATTTACACAGGCACCCGTATATACACAACCGCCCGTGTACACTGATGGCCCAAACCAGGGAACAACACATATATCCAGTAATACAAAATTTATCATGGAAATCAATGAACCAGGAAATGAACTTCCCAACCAAACTAGAAAATTTCTTCTTTTCTTCTCAACACCTGTCACACCACACATACACACAGCAGACAATAGTATTTCGTTTTCGTCTACACGTGGTGGAAATTATAACGGAATAGTACAGCTTGCATACCTAGGAGCAGGTCCACGTGGCGATACCTCACGTAACAAAGATCTGGACAAATATTTAGGAGTTTACTCATATAAACCGAAGGCTTCTTATTGTTTACTACGGGATAAAGCATTTGTTAGTTTTGACTGGCATCCTAACAACAAGTATGCCACGAATTCAGTGGGACATTTATTTATGGTCACACTCCCTCATCATGTATGTTTTATAATACATTTATTATTTTCAATTTAACAAAGGGATATGGAGTAGATGTACATGGAACGAATTCACATATCATGTATTAAATTTTCAAACCTTGCATTTTAAAGTCTCTAAAATTAATTCAAATACTTAACCGGAATACAGGGAAAAGGACAGAAGCACAATATAAGTCTATCAAAATAGAATGAAGCGAATAGTTTTGAAAATCAATAAACGATGAAAGTTGGTTAAAATATATCGCATGAGTATAAATATTATATGAGACATGCAACTTTACAGCATGAAAACCAAATTGACCAATCAAAACCAAATCCAACCAAACAGACTTCAGGCAATTGGTTCATCACTGTAATGAGAAAAACAAGAGGAATGGAGTATGTAAATCTCTTCTTGTGACAGCAAGAACTCATCGATAACATTGAAATTCGAAAAGGCTTCCTGCCAACACATAGTGTATGAAGATTATGAACATAAAATATTAGAAAAGTGGCGTTTAATATTTCGATAGAATGTTCCCTTTTTGTGGTTTAATGTCTATAAGTCACGTCATGCATCGAGAATTTACAATACTGAAATATTTCCGTATATAACGTCCCAGAAATATGACGATGGAATTTTTTCTTGAAACGCCATCTATTTTTGCTAAAAATGTTCTTTTCGAAAATTGCAACGTAAAGTTTTGAATTTGAACGAGGTTTACAGACCCTATTCATATAAAAAATATAGGAAATTAGTAAAATACGTGCTTTTTCAACAAATACTTTCAGGAATATGCATTAAGGAAAACAGCCGCGGTTCATCTAAGAGAAACAGTTTATGGTTTTAAAGGTTATGAGGGTTCTAGCTGGTTAATAGACATGGATGCGCCTAGAGCTTCCATGGAACCGGATATGAGTGCTGTCCAACAATTAAATCAACAACAAAAACAGGTATTACTTAATCAATATGATTCGCCGTTTCTTTTTAATTAATAATATTTCTAAGTTTTTCAAGTATCATATTAAAATGATTTTTCGTTTTAAAACAGAGTTATTGTAATAAAACATGCTTATAATTAATAACCAGAACTGGATTTAGATCATCAATCAAACTTTAAAGATTGTCTTGTAATATCTTACTTTGATATTTTTCATGCGAGGTCTTCTTCATACTGTCTTAGTTCATCAAAAAATTCAGTCAATAAAAGACCGAGGATGTGTTTAAGCAAGGAAAGACTTCTCTATTTTGCAAAGTTTTATAAGAGATATGTGTCTTAAGGTTTTATTAATTTTGGATCATTTTTACAAATTAAATATTACTTAAGGACATATTAGATGCCATAAAGAGAGATGCATCGGAGGTAT
This sequence comes from Modiolus philippinarum, assembly GCA_002080025.1. Taxonomy (NCBI): domain Eukaryota; kingdom Metazoa; phylum Mollusca; class Bivalvia; order Mytilida; family Modiolidae; genus Modiolus; species Modiolus philippinarum. The sequence continues at coordinate 15,165 of MJUU01074454.1, forward strand.
ACTTGGGCAACATTTGTTCTCATTCCGATAGTTACAATGTTGGTAAAGCATTTGGTATGGCTGCCAGATTAGCCAGTATATCGAGAGCATTTGGAACAAATCATTATCACTCCATAGATAACAGTATTAAAAACTGCTTAGAAAAATGGTTGCGCATACAAGGTAAGCCAAACTAAAATTTAAGATTCTCGTGTATGTGTTCTTAATAACTAAATACCGAAGTTACTGTGAATTTACGTTCTGCATATGCGCATTTCGACAACTTATGTCTCTTCAGTGCGATAAAATCTAAACATTTGGAAGACCATAAACTCAAAGACATTTAAAACTGATAGAGAACAAATAACCAATATGATCTAAATGTAAAACCAAAATCATCTAAGGACAGAGCTTTGCATGAGGGAGATACTCCTTAGTTTCAACAAAATTTACAGAAATTTAGATATTGTAAGGTTTCAAAAATAATCGGCTTTCGGGTCAGTACCGAAGTACTGACTGTATTTATGTATTTCGGTATGTACATGTAGTTATTTTTCTGGAATTAAATAATTGAATCTATATGCCTTTCAGTTTACGTTATTTCATGTTCTTATTGAATAGTAGGCTAATAAAAAGGTGTAAATAAGATTGGGGAAGCTATGAATTGTGTAGAAAAATGTTAAGAATTCTATTATTTGTCCCATGAATTACCGCTCGTTAAAGTAAATTCTGCATAGGTCTGAAACCTTGTAAGGGATTTCGGTTAGAGACTGGTGTTTTTTCTTTGTTAAAAGTTGATATATATATTTAAATGTGTATTTCAGTATTTGTACAGACAAAATGGATTGAAAATCTTCATTTCACATGTAACACTAGTTTGTACCTTTGTAGATACTTTGGAAAACAAATGGAAATTTCATTACGACACAGTTTGGGGAGGAATGTTCCTTAGAACTATTGATGGTGATTTGCCATATTATGCTGACTATGGATATCCATATTATAACGACCATCATTTCCATCTTGGATATTTTCTATATGCCCTGGCCTATTACGTCAAGCATGATAGACTTTGGGGAAGACGTAAGTGAATTTTTATTAATTAAGGTGATATGGACATCACGTTTTGAAACAACGGATGTAGAATACCGAAGGAACAAGGAAAGCGGTGACTGCAAAAATCGAAGTCCAAAGACACGGCAAAAACGGTAACAGATAAAAACAAAGACAAAACAAGGACGTGAGACAGCTACAATGCACGGAAAAAAAAGATAACATTAAGAACTAAGGCACTCACAGTGTGAACTCCCATGAAAATCGGGAGTGACATCAGGTGCTCCGGAAGGGTAAACATGTCCTGCCCCGTTAGCGACACCCGTCACCACGACATCATAGATAGATATGAAATGTCAGTGTCACAAATAAAAACTTACATTTTCAGCTAGATTCGCGTGTTCCCGGATTAGACAAAACCGGTTTTGACTTTACCCTGGATTGACCCACTGACAGTGTGACGGGTGCTGTGCACAGAGCAGGACATGCTTACCCTTTCGGAGCACCTGATGTCAATCTTGTTTATTAAGAGTTCATACTGTTAGTGTTTTAGTTTTTTGTGTTGTATATGTAATGTTCGTGTGTTTTGTGGGCATGTGGTGTCTTTGCTCTTCCGTCTTTTGGTGTTCTTGCTTTTGCCTTGTTTCTGGACTTTGATTTGTGTAATCTTGTGCTTTGTTCCTTCGGTATTCTACTGCCGTTGTCACACTATCAGTGAGTTTTAAATTGTTTTGAAAGATCTGTTTGGTAGCAGATTGGTTAATGTCATTCTCTAACCCTTAGAGAAAACCAATTAAAATCCATGTTACTTGTTACTTCTCTAACCCTCAAACAGTACCATGGTAAAATTTTGAAAAGCTTTTGTAAATTTCTATAGTGATCAAACACTCACAAAGACAAATCTGTAGCACAAACATCCCTAACGTAGACAAAACTAAAATTGTACAGATGATATACAAGACAACACGAAAAACTAAAGCACTGACATTGTGAACTCCCATAAAACCGAGAGTGACATCAGGTGCTCTGGAATCTCAAACACAATTTTCGAGATCTTCTGCTTTTATCCATTCAATTACGACCCACTGACCCCAATTTTCTTTTCACAATTTAAATGAGCACGTCATAATAAAGTGTTACGACAAAAGTGCAACAAGTTTTAACCATTTTTCCATGTTAATTATGCAGAAAAGAGTACAAGTGTAAAAGCATTGAATAATTAAGAAGAATCTCGCCAATTTTTATGCTGCTTATATCTCAAAAACTAACTGTTGAATTTTTCACTTTTGTCTTTGAATGAAATATTTATTTCGTTAAACACTTTTAATCATTCCAAATATCAATACAGGTTTGTATCGTCTTAAACAAGTGGTGTTTCATCAAAACATATTCACAAGGTTGATAAGGTCTGTGTCTATTTTTTGTTTACCTTTGCACTTGTATTGGGCGTTTAATTAATTAAAACTCTACTGTCTATATATTTGGTGTATTACATCATTGTTATCTGCCCAACGATATGCATATTTAATTTTAACAATAAAAGGATATTGAGTAAATGCAAATGAGACAAAGTCTCTACAAATACATTGTAAAATAAGAAAAGGAACAACGCTTTTATTGTTGTTCTTCATCTTGAAGTCACCATGAGGCCTTCAACAATGAGCTTTACTCATACCTCATAGCAAGTTCAAGACGGCCCCTAGCACCGGTTTGAGCGGAATTCATTGCTAATTGTCGAACAACGCTACATCCATGCTTTTTAACCTAATGATCAATGGATATGGGATCGTCAACAAAAATAAACTTAACTGGCAAAGTGTTCTCACAATCGCTGTCATCCATTGCCCGACAAAAAGACGATAGAAGACGATCACAACATTTAAACAAACACAGGGCACTCATCAATTGTAAGAAAACTTTGTCTTTTATTGCAGTGTGGAGTTGGTAAAACAATTCCCCGTGGTAGAGATGTATGCTTTTTATTTTTCTTAGATATGGAGTACTTGTACATGAGATAATATCTCTTGTGAACACTTTGTTCAATTACTTTTATCTAAATGTATGTAAATTCTAAAACCTTAGGATTAACTCCCTCCATCGTAGTTTTGTCCTTATCTATATTTGATATTACTGATTATTCGGATTTCGTTTGGTTTTATGCGTTTTAAACATTTTTGAAATTCTGGATTTCCTTTGTTTGGGTTTTAGTGCTGCTGATGAGGAATAAATTTCCGAAATGGCCATACAGCTCAGTAAAATTATTGCAGTTGGAGTTAACAATGTGTTATGGTCTCATGTTCATTTACTCCATATCNCAGGTGGTCAGAATAACAATTTCCGATTAAAAAAAAGGCCAAAATGTGAAAGCGTGATAGCGTATCCATATGAGAGATTCTCTCAGGAACAAGTACACCATAACTGAAATGTATATAGAGCATACATCTCTCTCACGAGGACTTTTTATTGAATTAAATTTCATTTTAGGAGGCAGAGAGCTATTGGTCTTTTGAGTCAAGGCCCTATAAGATCAGGATAAGAGTGGTTGAATGTGTGGTTCAAATCAAACATTAACGAAAGCCTTCATATCATCAAATATATATTGGGCCATGGGTATCAGAGCTACCCCTTACTGCATGCATATTGTAGAATATAGTTACATGTATTTGTTTATTAGTAGGTAAAAAGACATAAACCGGTACCCATAAACCGGTTTAATCCTACTGCAGGCTTTTGCTAGTGCCCGTACCAAGTCCGGCTATCCCGAGTTCCTATCGTTGTTTGCGTTTGTCTTTTGTCTTATCTTTTTTAATACCTCCGCTCCGAAGGAGGAGGGGTATACTCTTTTACCCTGTTCTTTTTAAAAATCTTTTGGGTTTTTTTTGTGAAGTTCCCTAGCAGATTGTGGCATGTAATTATAATTTTCAGCCATTGTAGGTGTTTCCTGTTGTCACTTTTATTTCATTTTATTTTACAGAGCATAAACACAGAATTTATGCCATAGCCAGGGACGTTGGAAATCCAAGTTACAAAGACAAATACTTCCCAGTAGTTAGAAATAAAGACATTTATATGGGATTTTCATGGGCGACTGGACTGGTACCAGGAACACGGCAAGAAGAGTCATCTTCAGAGGTAAACAGAATAAATATTTTCGTAATTGGTCCAAATGTTAAAAAAAGAGTGAGGTGAATCCCTGATAAATAAGTAACTGAACATTTGTATAATTGTAACCATCGAAATTCATAGTTCGTAAAGCAAGTTCCGAAGTTCTAATGTTTTAAGCAGGTATTACAGTATTTATAAATAATTATGTGCTTGATTAAAAAAA
>MJUU01074454.1:19933-45235 GCA_002080025.1 Modiolus philippinarum
AGCCCAGTAGTCAGTACTTCGGTGCTGACCCGAAAGCCGATTTTATTTCGAACCTTGCAATATCTAAATTTTTGTAAATTTCGTTCAAAACTAAGGAGTATCTCCCTCACGCAAAGCCCTGTCCTTAGCTGATTTTGGCTTTTCATTTAGATCATATTGGGTATTTGTTCTCTTTCAGTTTTTTTAACATATTTGATTTTATGGTCTTCCGTTTAGATTTTATCTGCACTGAAGAGACATAAGTTGTCGAAATGCGCATATGCAGAAAATAAATTCACAGTAACTTCGGTATTTAGTTATTTATTTATACTGTAAAACGAAATGAACATGGCACGTTTTGGCTATGGACCCGTTACAATAATGGCACAATGGCACATGACCCTTTCAGATTTCAGTTGTTTGCAAGGAATATCAAATCTTGCTACTTCCAGTAATATAGTAAAAAAGAAATGTTATTTAAAGGAAATTTGTTTTTATGAATCAGTCTGAAAGGTATGGAAGCGTATTAGCGCCACACAAACTTTTTTGTATTATTTTGCATTATTACGCAAATGTTTGCATTATAAAGCAAAGGCTTGCGTTTTAACGCAGATGTTTGCGTTATTTTGCAAAGTCTGCGTTATTTTGCAAAATTTGAGTTATTTCGCAAATGTTTGCGTTATAACGCAAAGTTTGCGTTATTTTGCAAAACTCCCGTTATAACGCAAAGTTTATTTTAGATTGGTAGATACTGTATTCAATCGATCAAATTCCAAATTTAGAGTCGTGTACGGATGTGTGCGGATATTTATTTAGAGCTTAAATTTGCACAAAAGCAAAAGAATAAAGCATAAAAAAACAACACACACACACACACACACACACACACACACACACACACAAAAATAGCTTCAACAATAAAACCGAATAATAAGTTCTTGTTTTTTTTTCTCCCCAAGTACATAAGTATATCCATCGCACAAGATATAATAACGAGATAATCTTTCTAAAAGCGATAATATAAAAAGAAATGATAAAAAGAAAAAACATTGCGTCCATCCACATCAAATAAAACAACGGCAGTAGAATACCGAAGGAACAAAGCACAAGATTACACAAATCCAGAGACAAGGCAAAAGTAAGAACACCAAAAGACGGAAGGGATAAAGGGATTTAAAATAGTCTTATCATACCAGGAAAGATATTTGCTAAAAATTTGAAAAATGCAAATTGGAAGAAGAAAACCTACTGATGCAAAGTTTCTGACATATTTCAAGCGAAATATTGATAGAATTGTATTTATTTTTAGAATATCATCTAAATATAATGTGAATAATTTGTTTGGAATTCCGCTTTAAAATTTATGAGAGCTTCGCTTGCAAGCAATATTCGTAAAAAGAAACCGAAGAAGGGAACTTACGGAAGCAGTATGGAAGAAGATGGTGGAGTTTGAAGCCCGTTCTTAAATAAATTTTCATAAATGGCTTTGTTAAAACAGTAATACTGTTTGGAACACACATATATATATATATATATATATATATTTATATATATATATAATCAAACAATAGACGAAAGTGAACAGTAATACAGTTAATATTTCAGCCTTATCGGGGCCTTTTTCAAAATACAATCAANACATGTACAGACGCCATATACCCAGAACGAACAAAGAGCTACCACCTCACTGACCCTAAAGATATGAGACAACTAACATCAGTAAGTTAAGAGTTTATTTTATGAACATTTCACAATGAAAATATGAATTTAATTGAAACAACACAAAAGATTACAGAAAATATACTATATATATATATTGATTTTATTTTTTTTTTATTGTGTTTTGAAGAAGGCCCGGATAGGGGCTGAAATATTAACTGCATTATTTGCGTACTGTTCACTTTCGTCTATTGTTTGATTATATATATATCAAAGAACAAAGCAACAACACCGAAAATCCCTCTGTGCCAGATCCTAAGGATACACACTCTGTGACCTGTTATTTTCTTTGTGTCATTCACTTTGTTTATTATGTTGTATATATATATATATATTATGACAGTACACTAAATGGAACATACAGCAAACATCACTGCAAAACGACAACTTTGTAGAGAATAGTTTTTCAGCAACTGTTTCTATGATAGAGGTCCGGAAGCTTTGACATTTTAAGGAACAATATTTTTCTGAATAATTTTTTTTGAAACTGGCCATTCAGATAAGATAATAATAATGATTTTATAATGCACCGTACAAATGGTTACGAATTCGATTTTGAAGTTCATAAATATTCAGACAAGATAAAGCAAAAACGATTTTAATAGTTATCTGATGTTAACACTAAATTGAAAATCTAAAATACTAAATTAAGGGACTCAGAATCTATAGAAAAAGGAAAGTATTCGTTATACGAGTTATAGAAATGATGTTTTGTTCTTCCTAAATTTGTCTTTAAAAAAATCATTTTTTTTAAATCGCCAATATTTGTGAAAATAACCGATTCCGGAGATCTTTTCCGTTCCGAACCTTACAAACTTTCACGAATGCAGAAAACTGGGACGTAACTTGCATTCTTTACATAATAGGGGATATTGACCGGATATTTTTCATTATTCCTTTAAATTGGCTTTGGGATCCAACGACCTGAAGATTTTACAGTTATACTGGCCTCTCACTGATACTGCCGATGTCTACTGACATTCATGATGATTCTTTACCAAACCCTTCGGGAAGTTTTTAATTTGATTTTAATTCCATAGTGTTTTTACCAGCAGATTAGGCTCCTTGAGCTAGCTTGGTGTTTAGCGGCGAGCACTCCTTGACCAATCTTTTTAAATTACTTTTTGTCTTATTCTTCCCTTTTTAAGATTGTGGTCTTGGAGTTAGTGGTCTACCTTATACTATAGGGAAATGAGATAGAGAAAGGGGAGATTTGGGTACCCATAAACCGGTTAAACCTTACCGCTAGCTGTTGCTAGTGCCGGTACCAAGTCCGGATATCCCGGGTTCCTATCGTTGTCTTGTGTGTGATTTTTGTCATTTTATTGTTTTTCTTGTGCAGTTCCCTGGTGGGTTGTGGCATGTGATTGTAATTATCGGCCATTGCAAGTGTTTCCTGTTATCTTTCCTTCACTAAACAATACTGTTAGTAACATTCTGTTAATGCTAAAAATAGCGTAATTGTGATTTACTTAAGAATTGAATGCATTGTTTTGAAGTTTCGTTGGGATATGGAAGTGTTGACGGAAGCAAATTTTTATGTTGAAAATGCACGCCCGGTCAACACTTTCATATTTCACATGAAACTTCAGAATATTGCATTCAATTCTTAAAATTACATTTTAAAACCCTAATATAAAAAACAAATTATTTTCAAGAAATTACATAATGTACATTGGGATTCGATTTTTACAAATCAATCCGATTCGTGAACATGTGGTCAAATGTGTTTCATGGGGATTGCAATTTCACATTGATATGCCACGTGATCGACATTAACCTATCGAATTGACGGAATTCAAGTGAATATGCATGAAATGTAATCATTGTAATGTGAATGTTAAATGGGCAATACACAATCTTATATTATGGTAAATACTTTCAAAAATCATATACCAAAGCATATCCTTTCATGGCTTGGGATCCCTTTGTTAAAAAATAATGACATTTGTCTGTATGACATTTGTCTGTCTGGCTTCATTGCTTGCAAAAAATATTCATTAAATTATTGTAAATTTGCGCCTGTTTGTAATATAAACAACCCACTCAGTGGCGGATACAGAGGCGGGGTCGGGGGTTGGAACCCCCTATTTTCTGGAAAATGGAACCCCTCTTTCTCTGGATTTTTAAAAAAAATTTAGTGCTGTAAGGCAAAACCACAGGGATTTGCTTCCGTAAGTAGATCTTTACTATCAATGTGCGGTCGACTGAAAAATGTAAATGTGCGGTCGACTGTGATTTTTCAGTCGACCGCACACTGATAGTATTACGAAAACAAATCCCTGTGGCAAAACTAACAAAAATCCCCCTTTTCTGGAATCATATACGGAAGCGCATTCCTTTCTTAAAAAATACTGGCATTTGTCTGACTTGCTTCATTGTTTACAAAAAAAAATCATTAAATTGTTGTAAATTTGCACATGTTTGGTATATAAACAACCCTCCCAAAGGCGGATCCAGAAGGGGTTCCGCGGTTATAACCTATTTATATTCTCCCTCATTTCATTCGTCCGAATAAAAAACAATTAAATTATATGGGCGCAAAGAAAAGTGACTCATAAATAGGAATGGCACTCGCTATAACCCTTAATAATACAATAATACTAGTAAATTACATCTGTTGTATAAATTAAAAAATATACATATAGTATGTAAAAATGAGATTAAATACTGCGTTAACCTGTTTCTGAGAGTTATAGCTAGCCCTCGATGCCTCAAAAACCACGTCACCAGCTTAAATACCAAAACCATAGTCACATGACTAAACAGCACGATGAAATGTACATTAGAAAAACCATACGAACGCACCCAACAGAAATGATATAATTTATATTCTCCCTCACTTCGTTCGTCCGAATATAAAACAATTGAATTATATGGGCGCAAAGAAAAGTGACTCATAAATAGGAATAGCACTCGCTATAACCTCGATGTTCAAAGGGATTAGTAAAATTGTACACTTAAATGAAGAAACATTTATTCAATACAAACAGAAAATATAATGTAAAGTTAAATACCCAAATTAGCAGACTGATAACTGATTCGTAATAGAAAAATCTGTTTTCCACCTACCATGAGCTTTTATCAATCTGTCCGAAATATTATTTGAAGCGGTCGCAGTGGTACCTCCACTCCGTAGGCTGTGAAGATAAAACTTAGAACTATCAAGTCCTAACGTAGATAAACAACTTATGAGCAACTCTCTGACTCTAGTATAAGAAAGTGGACGATTTTGACCTACCAGCTTATAAACATTTTTTTAAAAAAACAAAGAGACCTAAAAATAAACTCTTCACTACCATGACTTAGCTCTGCTAAAGAAATATATCTCAAAAGCCAAGTAACTGGGCATACCTTGCTGTTAGTCTTGGCTATAACAACCTTATTCCGCGTCTATAAACATCAGTCTTCCCCGAAACACAATAATATAAAAAATTGTATGTTATTCATTCTAAAATTAGCAATCTCATTGTATCTGAGAAACCCTGCATACCCAAGCAACAACATAGCAACAACATAGCACAAATTTTTCAAATTAGTTTTATCTTTACCATTCATGTCAATCACTTTATTGAGAATATCTGGAGTTATCGGGTCTTTCTTAACCACAGGTTTACTCAATACACGCTTTCCACCTTCCAAAAACAATGAAATAAGCTAATCATCACACGGATTCGAATGTAAATTAAGGTCATGATACCATTTGATGCTATAATAATTAGTGTACAAAACGGAAACTGAAACGGGACGTTGTACTAAACTGTTCAAATAAACTGCAACCGTTGTAGAAGATACAGGTAACGAAATAAAGTCGTGTAAGCTGCACCACTGCTGAAACTTGCGGAAATAAAATTCGTAGTTTTTAATGCTTGAAGGAGCCTTGCTGCTTTTCACAACGTCTCTTATTTGTTGAAAAGAGATTTCAATCTCTGGACGATTCTTCAAAGAAACAATATTAGTCCAAACAGAATGCTGTGGAAACTGTAGAAATAAAAAAGGACATGTATGAATATTTTTGAAAACACTGAACAAGTAAAAGAAACAAAATACTTGTCGTAAATAATAACTATGAGTATAACATCATCTATAACATAAATGATCTTCGTTTAATCAGATAAAAGTATATCATTCGTTGTTAACAATACACTAGATGTTAACAAGTCGAACACACCGCAATAGAAACAAAAAGAAAAAATATCTCTTTACCAGACAGACACTTTAGGGTACAGCACCCTTTATGTAATATGTATAAACATAACAATCCGATTTAACAGTACAACCGCATATTTAATCACCAAATTCACTAGACAAACAACTGTAAAATAATCATAGTACTATATCGACTCAAGGAGTCTGTAAACTGAAAATACAAATTAAGACCATGAAATAAGTGACCTTTTCTCTCTTTCTCTTATATATATAAGTGAGATGACTGTTTTTTTTCTACTCAAGGAGTCCATAAGATCATAGTATAAAATACAAGACTCAACGAGTCTATAAGATCCAAGTATAAATTACTAAAACTTCCTCTTTTTTTTCTTTCTTTTATTTTGAACAAATCTAATGCAATAAATGCTCTTTTAGACATTGCACTATGCCGACTCAAGAAGTCTATATCAGCATAATATGAAACACAAAACGCCTTTATTATTTTTTTTATATAGTGCATTGATCAAACTACTCCTCCACATGCTCATATGCATCCATGCATTAATCATTATGATCATTCAGTGAAATCCAACTTTAACGCTAGTACGTTACTGATAAAAGGCGACTGTGCAAAAATGCTATTCTTATCTGAACCAGCCACAAAAAAATTGTTAGGCTTTTGAAATTCCATTTTGTCAACAACAAAAGAATAAAAATTGTCATGAGAAACGTCCCACAGTGGTGGCCAAAATAGGGCAGACCTCCAAAATGGTACAATTAAAACTCCAGTCCCCTTACACAATCTTAAATGGTTTAAAACCCTACAAACTGAATGTATTGGGGGCACCAACCAGTTGTTGCCCACTGACCAATCGAATGCAAAAGCATCGACTCCATGACTGCCCGGAGTCCAAAACCGAGAATTAAAATTATCGAGCTGGTGATTATTAGAATCTGCAAACCTGTCAACGGAAAATGGTCCCCAATTTCGATTGAAAAAATTAAACGTGTGAGGAGCTACACTCCAGCCGTCAAAATCTAATATGTTGCTATAAAAATCAGCTTTACTGTTTAAATCTCTAGGAATCCATTCTAGTTCAACAACGATAGAATGCCGAATGCAATTTATATATTTGAAGAGCTAAAAACTGCAAGTCAGGCTTCATGCTCCCGACATTACAAATTCTTTCAACGTTTTCATTATCGGTATAAATTTTGACTAATTTATTAGATAGGCAAGACTGTAAAGATTGTAAAATAATGTTAAATGCTTTCAGTTCGCGCCAAGTGGAACTTTTATTAGCTTCTTCACTATTCCACATACAATGTACAACACGGTGTGGGCCGTTTACCTCAACAAAATCTGCCCCGGCAAATGAACTAGCGTCAGAAAAAACTATGCGTTCGGGTTTGCCTTGGATTGGAGAAAATAGTTTAGAAGGCATGGAAAAACAATTCTGAAACCAGAATTTTAACTCGGACTCCACCAATTCTGAGTAAACAAACTTCAAGTCCCAAGAATCTCTTTCGCAAATTGCAGTACAACTATTGCGGGTCATTAACTGACAAACTGAACCAAAGGCTGGAATCAAATAAATTATTTTACCTACAACGCCTGCTAAAATCCGGGCTGTAGTCGACTTTTCCTGTAAAACACATTTAATTCTTTCACTGGTTTTAATTAACCTTTTTATAGGGACTTCCAAGATACCCTCTTTTAAATTTCAACTAAATCCCAACCAGCCTATGGACTGTACAGGTGTGAATATTGACTGGTCATAATTTGGCAAAAATCCAGCTGATAAAAGAGTATTTAACAGTTTGTCTGACATAAAATAACATCTCTCAAGACTGTCACAAGCCCAACCATCGTCTAGGTAAACGATTACAGGAAAAGAAAGTGTTCTCCAGTAGTTAACTAAAGTTCTCAATACTTTTGTAAAAATGTGACCAGTCGAAGAAATACCAAACGACAAAACTGTAAAAACAAAATATTTCAGTACCCCGTCAAATTCCAAGCAAAACCAAGAAATTTTTGATGCTCAGGGTGAATATCACTATGGTGATATCCTGACTTAAGGTCAAATTTCACAGCATAATTGCCTTGCTTGCGTAATGTCTGGCTTCGTTTACGCCCTCAAATTTAACTTTCTGTTTTCAATGAATTGATTCACATGTCTAAGGTCGTAAACGAGCATCTCTTTCCCTGAATCAGAAATAGCTACGGTAAGAGGATTGACAACGTAAGGGATTTCTTTAGTTTCAATTATACAACCGTTTTGTAAAAGCTCAGATATAGCTTTCACCACAAAAACAGAATTATCTAAAGCTGTCGTATTGTTTTTTTTAAGGCTGAACAGGCTCCTGAGAAAAAGGAATTACATATCCAAATTCTATCGTATTTAAAACAAGTTCTGTAGGTTTTAACTGAGTTTTTCAGAATTTAATATGATTTTTTAATCTACCTTTAACAGACTCAACACTGTACTCATACTCATAACTATTATAAACTAAATTATACTCAACTTGTTCAGAGCTCTCTAGATTAAGAAGGTGGTGCTGACAAGTTTGCTGTAGTTGCTGTGGAGGATTTATTCTCTGCACGTAGCTTGAATTGGCATTCTCTGGCGAAATGACCAAGTCTTTTGCAGTAGAAACAGGCGAGGTTGGAATTTGATGAATCGATTGTGCTTTTGACTGCAGATGCTTGGCCGAAGCCACGAAAGAAGCTCTTCGGATTAAGTCCTCCTGACTTTGGAAAGTCTGGTCTCTTACGTTTGCGGCCTGCTCGAACGATAGCTCCTCTGAGTTTGGTAGCGTCCTCATTGTTATCAGCCAAAGGATCGTCAAGGTACTCATTGACAGTGTCCCAGCCATGACGATCTGCGACTTTGAGTATTTTGTTGCGCTGGCGGAGAGTGTCAAGTTCAGCATTTATCAAAGCCTTGGTTTCGTCAAACCTACACTGAGAAATAAGAGAAGCTATCTTCTCCAGACTGTCAATCCGCTCCGAATTGAAATTAAATTGAATTTTTGTACCTTCTTGTTTAAGCTCAGACTCGTTAGGTTGACATGGGGAATTAATGGAACTCTCTTTACACGTAGTGCTAGACGTAGAACACTGCCGTAAAAGGTGTAATTTAGTTAGAATGTCTTGCTTCTGTTTAGTTTGAGCTGCATTTAAAGATGATGTGAATAAAGACACTGCGTCTGTTGTAGACATTTCTTCTGCTTGCGAAGCGGTGTCATCTTGCAATAGATTGTCGTCCGACATTATATATGAACCTGTTCCTGAGAGTTATAGCTAGTCCTCGATGCCTCAAAAACCACGTCACTAGCTTAAATACCAAAACCATAGTCACATGACTGAACAGCACGATGAAATGTACATCAGAAAAACAATACGAACGCACCCAACCAAAATAATATAATTTTTCTGGAAAATGGAACCCTCCTTTTTCTTGAATTTAAAAAAAAAATTTCGTGCAAAACTGACAAAAAAACAGTAAAAATGACCTGGAACCCCTCTTTTTTCTAGAATCCAATTGAAACCGCTTTTTCGGAGGCCTGATCCGCCGGTGTTTCCACCCAACTGTCCTGGCGCCACATTAACCGCAAAATGATTTATAATGAAATGGAATACACAAAACTAAAAAATAAATATCAAGGGTTGGACAGAAATCATGCTACCACGTGTTACAGTACCATGTTAACACAAAATAAGGTAAAAAAAATGTAGTTTGGTATGCAGCATCATGTTGAATGTCAAAGGCGGCGAAAATATTTTTGTAACATTTTCTCAGCAGTTCAATCCTTTTTATAATTTTTATGCAGCATCTTCCGACGGATTTGATATCAGGTCTGTTGCCTGTCTACTTCCTCTTTGCGGACTTGGTTGATATTTGACATTAATTGTAAATTGTAGAATTTTCGTAACAGTTTTCTCGGCAATTACTTATCATATCTTTATTTATGCAGCATAAGGTTAATGTCGAACGCGGAAAAATATAATTGTAACAGTTTTCCAAGCTACTACATTTACTTGTCACATCATTTTGATATTTGGTGCGCAGCATCAGCATGATGTCCCATGAAACCGTCGGTTTTAAACTCAGGTCTGTTTCCTGTCTACTTCCTGTTTGCTTACTTAGTTCATTTTTGACACTAATAGTCAATGATAGGAAATATTAGTAACAATTTTCTCAGTAACTACTTATCACAGTCTTTAAATTTTGGTAAGCAGCATCAAGCATGATTGAGTTCCCATAAAGGGGAATTTGATTTCAGGTGTTAGCTCATTTTCTTTCTGTTAACCAGAACTCTGGTCATATTTTATAATGGTCCATCCGTCAGCTCGTCTCATCCTGTGTTCACTTCTGTGTCGAATGATAACACAAATATTCTTTGATTTATTTATATGAAATTCATACATAACACCAAGGACTACTCGAGGAAGATGCCTTTTGATTTTTATGTGTTTTGATACTACCAATTACAACTTATTCTATCAGAATTTAAAACATTTTCCCGCGATTTAATTGGCATCTTCTAGTAGTCTCTTATATTGTCCAGTTTTTGTGTTCATTAAGTCGGATAACTTATGATTTGCAGGGTTGGAAAGCATTTTGTTATGCTGCAATGGCGCCATATGACAACGCTCACGCAACAGAAGCTGCCAACTACCTTAAACATCAGTCACCAAGAACATTGGTTGGTGGAACTGGTGCTGCTAGTACTCTTCTATTTATATATGCTAGAACATAAAAAATTCGAACATTATTGTTTTGTCTCATTTTCGTGTCAAATTCGGCAATTCGGCAATTCGTCATAACTTTGTGGCAATTCTAAAACTGTAAAGCAACTATCTATACTAGCTATATTTGATATTACTGATTGTTCTGATTTCGTTTAGTTTTACGCATTTAAACATTTTTTGAAATTATGGATTTCCTTTGTTTGGGTTCTAGTGCTGCTGATGAGGAATTAATTTCCGAAATGGCCATATTGCAATTGGAGTTAACATATGTGTTATGGTCTCATGTTCATTTACTCCATATCCTTTCGTAAAATATCGTTTCATGAATGATAAGAAATAAAATAGTCGATTTCTTTTTGTCCAATACCAAATATTACCAAAAGAATTCACTTTCATATTTAGCCAGCCCTGAAATAACCAAAAGCGATTGCTGCAAATATATGAGGAACTAGATAGTTGTTTGTTTTTTTAAACCTTCAGTTGCTCAAATACTATTGCTGTACAATAAATATCACGTTTTCATGAACCTATCGCGATTTGTTCAAAGTTGACTTTTAATGAAAATTTTGTTAGCTTTTGTGAGAAAAATGAAACCAACGGAACTTTGCACTTCATCAGTCTAAAACAACTGCTTTTTGTAGGATTTTTTCCCTTGTCTGATGAAGCAAATACCAAAGTACTTCAAAGGTCTTCATTAGGGTCAAATATCAATTGATGTATTAAAGGTGTTTTTTAAGATCTTGATAAAGGAACAAAGCTTAATGCATTTGGATAATATTTATAATGGATACACTGCAACTAAATTAAACAGTGTGATCACAAGATAACCCCAACAAACATTGATCAGTTTAAAATATTTCACTTTAGTTTTTGATAAAATTTTATAACGTTATATCCATTTGCAATTAAAAACCGCCAATAGTTTGCTCTCAACTGATCCTACAAATAGTCTAGTGTAGTCTTTACTAAAACATAAGGCAAGTGGTTCACCAATACTGTCACTTTCATCTTAAACAACATTGGAAAGTTTGCCATCATTGGAAATATACAGTATCTTCTTATTGTTTTTGTCGGTTATATACATGTTTCCGTAAACATCAATAGCTACCCCCCGTGCTGTTGTAATATCCAAGTATTCAAATATTTTTGTTCCATCCATTGTTATACATTGAACTTTTTTTGAATCGGTAAAGCAAATTGAATCGTCTGTCATCACTCTTATGTAGCGTACAATATCTGATATATTATCGCAAGGTATTGTTCTAATAAATTTGCCATCCCTTGATAGAATATCAATTTTCTTTTTTTCACCAGCAACAAGAAGCTCCTGAATAACCTGAATTCCAAAGTACTTTCCCTCTGTACTAAATCCTTACGTAAATAATCGACGTTTGGGGTCAAAATATAGAATTCGCTTACTGAGTGGCATAGTTACGACGAGTGCTGTATCATGATCACTTACAGACGCAATGCCATACGGATCACCATTTACGGATTGTTCCTCTATAAGGGTTCCATCCACTTTGTATATCAAAAGTTTTTCATTTTGCCAGTCGCAAAGCAGTAACTCGTTTTGTATTGTAATTTCAATTCCAGTTATAGCGTTTTTATTAGGCATAGTGATAAAGTGTTTCAGTTCAAACTTTGCTGTAGATGGAATGACCTGAGCATTCGTCTGCTTTATGGACTCCGGATTACTTTTGATTCGTTGAGATCTTAAATCAATTGTTGCAAACGAAGATAAAGCTGACTCAATCTTATGAGCATCTATCGAAAAATCTATTCTATAAGTTTCAGCACTACTTACCATTTCCTTAATTTGTTTTTCATGTAAGCAAATATCATGTTTAAGTTTTTGTAGTAAGAGAAAAGATTTATTTTTAGAGCAATGTTTAAATGTAAATTCGAGATCTTTCTGGTGTTTTATTAGCACTTCTGTTATCCTTTTAGTTTCATGTTTGCTTAGTTCAAGCTTTTCCAATGTCTCATTTTTTACATTACCCAGTTGAGACACAAGTTTGGTTTCAACACTTTCAAGAAAACTACGTAATTTTGTCATCTCCTCTGATATTTTGTCTTTTAAATTATTTTCTTGACTTTTAATTTCATCAATGTTGCTCTGTCTACAGACTTTTAAAACATTTAATGTTTCAAGAAGATTAGGAATGGATTGGTTGACATCATCAAACAAAGCTGAAGATTGCACGTTCTTTGCGACATCTTCCAAACTTTTTATATCTTTGCAAGTTCTATGTTTTTCGGCCAGACAGGATGTGCAACAGACATCATCATGGAATGAACAAAACAAGGTAAGGACTTGTTCTTGGTGTATTTCACAATGGTCAATATTTGCACTTGGTGTGGGTACCGTTTGAAGCTCGTTCAAATCTACCAAATGGTGGTACTGTGTCAGTTTTCCAACACGATGAGCTTTATCACATCTTTCACAAATAACTTCCTCACAGTCAGAGCACCAACTGAAGCCTTTACTCTGTAAATCACCTCTTAAACAAGGCTCACAAAATTTTGCCATCTTCTTTAACTAAAAACAAATGAAAGTTTTATTATAATCTTATCTACTTTATCAAGTTATAACATGACACATAAAGTGATGATGACTCATTGGCAACGGTCACACACAATCAAGAGTTATTAAATACAACACCATCAAGAAATATTAATCAGGAAACCAACAAGGCACATTTCAGACATATTTGATTTTTGGTCAATGCCACTGATGGTGGACCAGAGATTCCCGAGGATACTCACCAGTCAGACTGACTTGAAAATTTTACCTTGCGTTTTATAGAATCTACTTTTTTTAAATCAAAATGTAACCCCTCAAAAATACTTAAGCTTCATTACGTGTATTGCACTCGGTAGATGTCCTAGATCCAGGATTAGGCATCCTATCACAACATTTTGGGTACTTCTTTCTTACTATTTCTTGATTTGGCTTTACATGCTGCTGATGAGAGATTATTTCTTGTAACACGTGTAAACAAAATTTACTGCTTTCATGCAACTTAAAAGTTTATTGTTGTATTTTAATTGCCCCGAAGATACAGCCGTCGAAAAAACTCCAACCGTCGCCATGCGAGTTAAACTTTATTCAGTTTGTTTTTTGAACTCAGATTATCTTTGCATTGTAAAAAAATCGCTTGTGCAATGGAGCTATCGGTGACATTAATTTCTAAATAAGAGGACATTTATTTTTATTGACATCCTTAAATGTACTTTATGTGAACATAACTGGTTGATATCACAGGTCGCTATGACTTCTGGTTTGCAAGAGATGAGCGTAATATCAAACCACCTGAATAATTGTCAACCGCAATGGTCGTAACTTCTTACGGGCATTAAAAAATGGTTAGTTAAGCCGGAACGACTACTTGCATCGACGATGACTCGTGATGCTTCGAATTGTTTCTGACAGTGTAACGAGGTATTGACATGAAATTTTCACATTAAATCAAGAAATCTCTTATTAGTCCCCGGACCGAATAGCGTATCTGCCCTAGAAAATGAGTTCACTGTACTCATCGGTATAACAGCAATTTTGCTATTGCAACAGAAATTCATACATTCCTAGTATATGAAACCATCAGGAGATTTTCCGATTTCCCGTGCAAAGGTGTCGGAAGAGCCATTTTAAAATTGGCGCCCATGATTTCAAAAAATTTACCTCACAGTTGAAAACTCTATATAATTTAAACAGAAACAGAAATCATGTTCTTATAACATGTTATACGTTTGAGGAAAGGATTCACCTATACACAAGTACCGTATTTTTGTGTCTATGGCAACCGGAAGTGAGCTCGTTACGCGTTTTAAGCTCTTTCAAAGTAAACAAACCAAAATCTGGTATTGTTTTTAACTTTTTAATGCAACGCAAGTTAATAAAAGCGACTGTATTAGCAAATTATACAAAACAAACATTAAACAAACTAAAACAAAGCAAAAAACCTGATTTAAATCCGTAAAACCAAAGACGAGATACAAAAACAAAGAGAGCTATGTACATGGTAAAAAAGGCCTGTCATCTAATGCATGACCTCTCTGGCATGATTATATCTATTTGAATGTTACATTTAATCCGAATCAGTCTATATGGTAAAAGGGATCCCATACCAAGTCAGGGTGACAGTCCACAAGGGAGATAATAAATTATATATTTATATTTTTAAAATAAAGATAATAAAATAGTCCGCATGCATTATATTGCAAAACCCCATAAAAATATTGATAACATGCATAAAGGTATTTACAAAATTATGGAAACCTATGTACATATGTATAAAATAACAATATGATCGCAATAAATCATTATTTACATAACAAACAACCCGTCACTGTGAAACATTAACCATGCTAGTTTGGATCATTTTCATTGCCTGATTTTCTATCAGATGGAACATTGTTAACACCCACATCATTGTTTTGGTAAATGTTCTGACAATTCTCGCCACCTTCACACAAACAAACTTCAGTTCCACGTAATTCAGCTGCTTTACAGAACACCGAAGTGCATAATTTTAGGATTTGAAACCAGACTTGACCATTTTCGTGGTTTGTTTAGGCATTGGTTCAAGCGTCGTAAGTACAGTAACCATTATCACTTTTTGTCCACCCTCAACCATATGGATTTGATATTGCAGGATTTGGCTGCAATGAAGATAGTCAAATTAAAGCTAGGTATTATTCTCGTTTGAAGAGCTGCAAAAGAGCCTTCTGGGTTTGGGTAAAGCTCACTCTGTGACCCCTTTTTGCAAAAAGTTTATACTGAATTTTGTTTCAACTTGCACTTGTTGGAGATCCGTTGTAAATGCGCAGGACATGCTGTTCTAAATTATCTGTGATCTCATCGAAGGGCAGTGTAGAGGGCTTGGGCGAGAGAATAAATATTTTGATTTGAACAGTTCCCAAGATCTGACATTTCCTTATTTTACAAGGCAACTTGTTGAATCGCAACCAGACAGAGTTTTACACAAGTTTAGTTCAAGAATACCTGCAATTGATATGGGCTTGTAACCTCGTCCACCTTTAGACAAATGCAACCAAATCTAAACACCAAGATCAAACGAAAACAAGCCAAGGAGAACGAGAACATCAGTGTCAGGAGAATGAGAAATAATGCGTTAAAATGCAGATGATGCAGCAGCTGAGGCATAAAATATCATTCGTGTACCTTTCTTCACTATTACTGCTAGACAAATCTATGCCGTGGCCTCAAAAAGAACTCGAATTTTGACATTTATTCGGTTAACAACCCTGTGCTTGGAATACGACAGTGGAAATAAGCGCTTCCATTGCTGTATTTGCCATGAATATGACGCTATGGCAACTACTACTAGTCTGTGCATTGAATGTGACTTTATCCCCATAATGACTTTTTAGCTGTTCTTTTAGTCGATGAGATGGATAACCTGGTCTATCGACACCATCCTAATGGAAATATTGTTTATTTTTATCAAGAAGCGTTTGAAGTTCAAGCACCTCGCGTTCATGGAATAATGGTTCATCAATTTTAGAATCTAATTTGTAAAACACTACTTGGTATAGATCGACTCTGGAGATATTTGTCACAAGATTCTCTCGGATACATATGCTTGGTGACATTTGCTATGGTACTGAGCACCAACAGCAACCAAATCAGATACATCTGATAAGGACCCAATCGCCGTATCATTCAGCACTTGCACATACGTTTTTCAAAGCAACTGGTTTACAGCTTTTCGTATGGGTCTCTTTTTCTAGCCATTATGCCGGAAAAGGTACTGAATAAAATCCTAGACTTCCAGTCAAAGTTTGCAGCAGAAGATCGAGTAGAAGGACCATCAAGCGTATTTAGCTTTTGTGCAAGCGGGTCCAATGACGATATACTGCTGGTACATTTTGATTTGAACTTTTTCAATTGTTTGGTAAAAATTTTATAGCATAAATTGTTACTTGAAGTTCTGCGTAAGGCACACTTGGTTTTTCAATGTTACTTCTCAGTTCCCTGTCGAATGAATCATGTTGAACTCTGTCGATTCTGTCATTAGCTAATTGCAGTACAGTAGAAATGCCCTGCTTTGTACAAACGATTGTACTTCCTCGACAGGCAGTTGCCGGGCAGATCCCTTGATGCAACATAATCCACATTTTGATACAACACGTCACATCTTTGTTGATGGTTGCAAGAGTTTATATTTAACCACTTTTATGTCTGAGGAATCCATTACTTCGAAAAGTTTTGTTTGGGGTATATAAAAAGCTACAGAAACAAATAATCAGATCAAAACAAAACAGAACAAGATTAGCAATTACAACAAACGAATGAAAAAAGGAGGAAAATGAGTTGCTTCGACTCAATAAAATTAAGGTTAAACAGAACCTAGCAAAATGAGCTACTTCGGCTCAAACTGCAAACTACATTGTCATTGAGAAATTACAAACAAAAGATAATGTCAATCAATCAATCAATTAATGCAAAAATATATTTCGATCAGCATTTAATTGAATAAGATGCGACATAGTTCCAAAAATTAATTCTACACCATGTATGGTCATTCAACTCCCATACGATATGTAACCTTCTGGAAGACCTATGACCCAACCCCATCTTCCTTGGCTCTCCTGAGCTGGCACATCTCGTATATTCGGGCATGATTGCTTATTTTATTTAGAGCTTAATAAGCAACATTTGGGAGACTACAAAATTGCAGCTGACCGTAGACCCTTTTCTGAATTTAACAAAAAAGCAGCTTCAACCAATTTGCCATAGTAATTCAAAACAAAACTACTCTTTATGTAAATAAATATTAAAATATATTCACAGAAGTGCTTAAGACCGATATAAAACTGTTTAATGTTTGAATAAGATCAGATTTAAAATGTTCAACGAATTAAATGTGACGAAAAACAAACAAATCTAGTCTCCTGAATCACATATGGACATCAGACGCAAGGACAAAAATCTGTTGTATCTCGATAGGAATGCCTCTAAATAAGATGATAAAAGTTGAAATGACAGGAAAACGATAACATAAAGATGAGTAAATCATTCCATTGATAAAATTATCAATCCTCAATGAAACTGAAATAGACGATTCAATGCTATGATGAGACTTGATTTTTGTGTATGCTGCTGTAAATGGAATATTTGTATTTCTGGCGTAATATACATCAATTTCAACAGAAATATGACGAATCAAAATGAAAATCATCATAATAGAGTATTTAAATAGATATACTCCATTAATTAATATTCCAGTGCCCCAAAGTCTTCAAAGAACACTTTCGGAGACAAAAAATCGATTTTTATCGATATTTATGTCGAAACTTAAATTTTGGCTTATCAGATTATCAAATGTGATTAACTTATTACATTTCAAATGTTTAAAACATTTTATACTGACCTAAACCACAAAATATATTTAAGACTTAGAAAATAATGCGGAAAAATGACGTCATCACTTCACCAGCCAATCGAATCTTCCTGCACGGGAAATCGTTAAATCACCTGATGGAATGTTAAAATATAAGTATTTTTGTATGCGAATACCTAAAAAAATTGCTGTTATACCTTTGAGTACAGCGAACCATTTTTCAAAATCTTCGGTCCGGGGACTATATGGTTTATCTGTTCAAATGACACTGCGTTACGAGAATAATCCTGCTATCAAAACTCACCGTCAAAACTACGTAGGTTGACATTGTCGGTCTATTCGAGCATGACACCCAAATTCAAATAAAATGATAAATGTGGTCACCTGTTTTGTAAATCGCCGTGAGAAAAAAAAAATAATATCAAAAGAAATGCCGAATCAATTGTTTTCTGAAGACTTTAATAATGACTAGAAAAAAAGACAATTAAGTCTTTCAACTGTATTGATATGCATTATGGAATAAATTACGCCATGTTATTTCTAATATCAGTTCTCTGGTTTGATTTGTCTATTGAATGTTAATGTGATATACATGTATTGGGCTGGTGACAAGAGAGAGTGAAGTGCAATTACCTTTGAAGGCTTGATATCATTATGTCCTTAGCTAGCTGTCAGTAAATTCAAGCATTTATCCGGACAGAACGTGTATGTATATTGTCTTCATGTTTTATGTACTTCAGTATAAGGGTACTCGTCTTGATAAGTTGGACTTTTTTCTAGTTTGATTTTTACTGTGAGACTTTTTGTGTATTTATTTTTCAGCCATTCAACACAAATAGGGGGGGGGGGGGGGTNGAGTTAAACCCCATCGTAATTTTTGCGCCTGTCCTAAGTCAGGAATGTATTGGTCATTGACATGTCCTTGCATGTCTTTTTATAAAATTTTAATTTCTTGATATTCGGGTTGTTTGATGTGGTTTGTTTCTATTTATTTATTCACTTTTTTACTTTTTTTTTGGGGGGGGGGCATTTAGGGCTTGCTATATGGTGTGAGGTTCCTCACTGTGTTGAAGAACGTACGGTGACCCCAAGATGCTTTGTTTTGGGTCGTTTTAACCTGGATATGGGATGTTGTCTCCTTGCCATTTACCCCATTTCCTTTCTTTTTCATATTTGGTTTTGATAATCATAAGTTTTGTGCAGAGTCCGCCTAAAACACGAAATTCATAGCTATCAATAACAAAAACGTTCTGAAAAAATGAACTTCTCGAGCGAGGAGGAAACCCGTGGTGTTCAAATAACTAAATACCGAAGTCACTGTGAATTTACTTTCTGCATATGCGCATTTCGACAACTTATGTCTCATCAGTGCAGATAAAATCTAAACGTTTGGAAGACCATAAACTCAAATATGTTTAAAAACTGACAGAGAACAAATAACCAAAGTGATCTAAATTTAAAGCCAAAATCAGCTAAGGACAGAGCTTTGCATGAGGGAGATACTCCTTAGTTTTCACTAAAATTTACAAAATTTTAGATATTGGAAGGTTTCAAAAATAATCGGCTTTCGGGTCAGCGAGGAGGAAACCGTGGTGTGTACTTACCTTTGATATATCTATGTATACGTGATTATAATCTCATGTACATATACATAATGTACACAGATGACACACTCTTATATGAAATCAATATTTACACAACTTATTGTATGATTATAGATTAGTACTGCATTATGTCCAAGAACAGACTACAAGGCAAGGATAGTCGTATCGGCAGAGGTAATGCCGGATCCTGTTTCGGCTGTCCGAAGCCCCTGCCAAATACGACTGTCCGAGGACATAATGCGGACTTATGTGAAAAATAACATTCTATGACGCATCGAATGTGTGTTATAAGTTTTCGGTAAATTATTCATATATTTTTTCTATTTCTTTGATAGAATGCTTTCTACATTATAATAAAAAGCAAAAAAATCAACTTATCCAACAGGTATGAAATATGTGACGTGTCCTTGAAATAATGTCCAAAAGACAAATTTTCATATGATATAATGTGCAAGAACACAATTTCATAATGAAATTTTTCGAAGACACAATTTCATTATAAAATAACGTTCTTTGCCGTGAAAAAATGTCCACAATTCATTAACTTTATTTCATAATGAAAATTAGCCGTGTACAATGATGGACACAATGTCATATTGAAATGGAGTTCAACAAATAAAATAACTTCTGAAAAATCTTTGAAATGTTATAATTACAATGTAAATAACCAGCACTAGATACATGATTGGGTTAGCAAAGGGCTAATCAAATAAATTCTAAGAAGATTTACTTTTCAGTATGTAGGAGGCTATCCCTTTGCTTTATTTTATACACCATCTACCAAAAGTAGGGGGCATATTGTTTTATTCCTTTCTATTCATCCATCCGTTCATCTGTTTGCTTGTCTCAAGAGTCCACATACAGATAAAATATTCGTAATAATAAAAGTTTTACTTAAAAAAGTATCTTATAAGCAGATGTTTTGATAAGAATTTTAATTTAATTTATTTGGTTAGCCATATTAGCCTGATTCAACTTGATTGACTGTATGGTACAGACACAATACCACGGTGCATTCTTCATGTTCTTCACTCTTTTTCTGCTTATCAAATTATTGTTTATTTTCAATTCCTTATAAATAAGTTCTTGAGACTACTTTTAACATATTTGTTATTTTTAATTTCATCAACAATGCTGTGACTTTTAATGTTAAGACACTATTATGATTTAGAACATTGATTACATTTAATATACAAAATTTAAAGCATGAAATGTTGTCTCCCATTAAACTTTGAATAATCTCCCTCCATCTTGACATAATTCCATGATACCTTCCCATGAAATAATGTCTTATAGGACAAAATTACATATGGAAAAATGTTTTTCCTGGACAAGCTTTCACAGGCAAGGACACAATTTCATAACCTATTGCTATAAAATTTTGTCCAGATGGACATTATTTCACAGGACAAAATTTTGTTTTACACGTGCATATTTCTCTTATTTGTGAAAAGAAAATCTGGCACTGTGCTTGGTCAATTCAGTTATCCAGTTTCGTTTAGTTTTATGGCATTTTAAACATTTTTTTGAAATTATGGGTTTCCTTTGTTTGAGTTCTAGTGCTGTTGATGAGGAATTAATTTCCGAAATGGCCACACAGCTCATTAAAATTATTGCTGTTGGAGTTAACATATGTTTTATGTCTCATTTTTATTTACTCCATATCCTTTCGTAAAATATCCAAATTGTTCAAGAGATAACAAAACATCATACTGTGTTGTCGACTTCATGCATGATTAATAAATACCCAACCTTCAGAACAGAACATAACAGAACATAAGTTCCACCATAATATTTGTTCCAAAGGAAGAAATATTACAAAAAAAAAAAAAATCCATTGGAACAAATATTATGATATTTGTTCCTAACGGAATAAATGTTACATAATATTTGTTCCAAAAGCAAGAAATATTACGGCAATGTTTATGATATTTGTTCCAATGGAACTTTTGTCACTTTTGGAACAAACATATGTTAATTCGTTTCTTTGTCTTTCGGCATCAAACTTTTTACAAGGAAAATATTCAACCCCCAATAAAAAAGAGAAAAAAAAAAACAAACGAAATTCATATTGTTACTATCAGTAGAAACAGCAGATAATTGATTGCAGGACTCATGCAAAAAGTTACAAGGTAAAGATCCGTATCTTCAAACGTTCTTGATATTAACAATGATTTATTTCATCAACGACTAAAATAAAAGAAACATCCTCAAACAGAAAAAAAAGTTGTTTTCAAAAGTTTATAGATGCCACTTGAATACGGAGAAGTCTGTAATTACAATAAATCACAACCATACAATTTCTGCTGACGACTATTTGTAACAGTTTGACATTCAGTGAAGGACATGTTGTTATGAAATTCGATTACAGTGGATTTCTGTGTTAGGCCATGTAATATTGGGCCAGTAAACCCGTGTTTGGCCAGTAAATCCACACTGGGCTAGGAAATCCATATTCGGACTGCTTGTTCGTATTTGTCCTAGTAAACGATCCATATTTGATCTAAACGTCTAGTATAGATGCCAAATTTCAACGTATTTTACATAACTGGTTAATAATGTATGATAAAAAAAAATTAATCTAAGTAAAAACTATATTGACAAACTGCAAAGTGGAACATCCGTATTTATCAATCCGAGGAAGATTGTTATCCAGACAAATCTCGATGGTTCCCGTAAAAATATAGGCAACAACTGATGCATTAAAAAATCTCCTCTGACATTGGCGATATAACATCGAGTTCTATTAACAAACTAAAATATTGAGGTTATTTCGACTGTCTATGTCTGCCATGGTTCAACTGAGCCAAACAGGCTCCTTAGCGCCTTTAATTTTAAAAGATGACAAAATACCTATGAAGGTGGTCATTTCTACAACTTATGTTTCTTCAGTGCAGAAGAGCATGCACAAATGTCTGAAAGGTCTAGCAGGTACACCTAAAGCAATTAAGGATAGAGCTCTGCACGGGATACATACTCCTTAGTTTTGCCAAATTTTTTACTTTTGATATTAAATTGTCAAATATAAGGGTTTCCTGCCAGAACCGAAGTACAAAACGATTTGGATAGTAATAAACGCTGGGATTTATACTCCACAAGTAGATATTGAATTAAGGACATTTTGTTTTTTAACGGACTTTGTCAATGTCAGTATCTATGAAAATGAGCCCTTTAGGGCGATAAAGCCACTGTCAAAAAAAAAGGGAAACTTTAAAAAAACGGCAATTCAGGTACAACATAAATTGAGAACCCCATAAAAACTCACGTGGCACCCGTCACACTACCGAGAAAAGTCTGGTTATATCGTAGTCGTTGTTTGTCTTTTTGGTATTGAACTACAGCACTACTCAAAATATCTATTCTCATTCTCGTTCTGGGACGCAACTTGCATTCTTTACGTAATAGGGGATGTTGTCAGAATTGTCTTTATGAATTCTTTAAATTGGCTTTGTGATCCAATGACCTGAAGATTTTACAAGTATACTGGCCTTGATACTGCCGATGTCTACTGAAATCCATAATGATTCTTTACCATTCTGAATTGCAGTAATAACAAAATTAAAGAATAGAGTTGTCAAGAGCCGAAGTCCACAAGACAAAAAGACAATCAGGTGGAAACCATCGGAAAAAATGTCGACCTCAATGGTCCTGAGTTGGTACATGCATTTCAAAAGAAATGATGGGTTAAACAGGTTTTATGGCATACAAAAATCTCCCCTATCATTGCGCTAGTACCCAGAAGCAACTCAAAAGCAATTGCTATTGAAAGTTTGTAGACAGTGAAAAGGAATGATCATCCCAGTACTAAGTAAAAAAGAATCTTTGATTTGATTTTTATTCCGCAGTGCGAAAGTGTTTTACCTGCAGACTAGGCTCCTTGAGCTAGCCGGCAGTTTAGCGGCGAGGACTCTTTCACCATCTTTCTAAATTACGTTTAGTCTTATTTTTTCCTTCTTAAGATTGTCAACATTGAGGTCTAGGAGTTAAAAGTCTACCTGTATTGGGTTTTACTTATATGTATATTATACTATTGGGAAACAAGACAGCGAAAGAGGAGGTTTGTGTGCCCATAAAACGGTTTACTCCTAACACTAGTTATTGCTAGTGCCGGTACGAAGTCCGTCTTTCCCGATTTTCTGTCGTTGTTTATGTTTGTCTTTTTTCATTTAATTGTTTTTCTTGTGCAGTTTCATGTTAGGATGGGGCATGTGATTATAATCTTTGTCATTGTAAGTGTTTCCTGTAATCTTTTCTACATAAATCATTATGTATATATATGTATATCAGTATCCTGTTATGATATGTTTTGTAATAACAATGAATATATCCTTAACACTTAATCACTACTTGTGTTTTAGGAGCTGAAGGTGAGTTTGTTGGCAATGTTTAAAAAAAAAGACGACAAAAAATATCCCATTATGAGATATGTTTTGTTATATAAATTACTATAATCTTTACGTATTCATTACTGTCTTCTGAGGATTTGAAAGTTAAGGTTTTGTTTCCACCAAAATATTATGTGTCATATGTTTTAATGCGAAATAACATTTACTATGCAGTTAAACTATTTTTAGGAAAAGGATTTATTAATGCAATGAATTGTAAATGGTTTTTAAAATTTATTTATTATTAACTTCATGTTTTTACAGAATATACACTTGGAAAGTCTATAACCATGGTTATGAAACACAAGGGACTGCTGTTTTGTGCACTACTTTGTCTTTTTGAGGCTGTAGTTGTAATAGACAGTTTGCGCATGACAGGTAAGAAGTTTTTTGTGTCCATGCTTTTTTAAATAAATGTAATTTCAGCTTAGATATTTGCCGCTAACCTTCTGTTTTTAAAATATCTTTAACCCAACAGTTCTTTTGAAATACCCGTACCAAGTCAGGAAGATAGGAATGGACACATTTCTGGTGGTTTTGCAAGGATGGCCGCCAGCGGGGAACATAGTTTAAAGTAGGAACCTAAGAGACATGAGTTTGAAGATATTTACCTCTGAAACGGCTTAAACAATTCAAACCAAAAATATGACTCAATAGTCCATGGGTGGCTGATTTTTATATTTGTACCCCATCCAAGATGGCCGTCATAGGGGAACATAATCAAACATAGAATACCAGGAGAAATGCATTACTGATTACTCTTTATTCAGGAGCCGACTCCGACCTACCGTTGGGTGTGGGGTTTTCTCACCGTTCATTGAAGATCTTATGGTGGCTTTGAGTTGTTATTGCTCCCCTTTGGGTCATTGTCTCTTTGACACATTCCCCGTTTCCCTTCCTTTTTCTATTCAAAGATATTCTCCTCTGAAACTTTGGGTCATATTTTATCGGCGTCTATTTACATACGAAAGAATTAGACCCTTTTAGATTGAGGTTATTTGGACTTTTATTTCAACCATCGACCAGGTGCATGAGTCTGTAGTTTCATATCCTATTTAAGGAAAAAAATTAAAGTATGTTTGATTGTCAATCGAAAATTGATATGATCTTTCATATTCGAAGAGAAACTTTAAAAAAAACAAGTTGAATATCTTACAGGAGCACACTGTTACGCTTCGTACAATGTGAAACTGCACACGAGTCCCTAAAACGAATGGAAAATCAACATGAAACCTTTTATTTCATTATACTTATGTCCTTGAACATGGCAGTTCAAAGTTATACCCGACCTCTCTTCCTTTGTCTTTAAATACATGACCAAAAGAATATGAATATTGACC
>MJUU01074456.1:17692-39187 GCA_002080025.1 Modiolus philippinarum
TTGAAGTCAGAATGGCTTCCAAAATCTATTTTATTATTGATATTTATATTTCTATTTAAAATTATGAAAAAAATACATTCTTTTCTCGATAGATATATATTCATCTCTTTCTATAAAATCAGTTCATTTAAGTTACTGCTTCTTCAACTCTTACTTCTGAGAAATGATGTTGCTGAAAACCCCGGACCGAGTAACGACGGGGAATTGACCACTTTCTATATAAATGCAAGAAGTATTAGAAACAAAGTTGACTATTTAGAAATTGCAGCACATGATGCATCTGTTATATGTTTTACCGAAAGTCATTTAGATGAGAGCATCCTGTCAAAATATATATTAATTCCTGGTTACAACGAGCCTTTCAGAAACGATCGAAATTGTTTTGGCGCTGGAGTTTTAGTGTACAGTTCTGACCAAATATGCTCAAAAAGAAGACACGATCTAGAATTTATTGGAGGGGAATTCATTTGGGTCGAAATTTTTTTTTATAGTTACAAAATTTTAGTTTGTACTGTATATCGGTCACCCGGGGCAACTCAGGTCTTTTGGGAAAACTTTCACATTTCGATTGAAAGGGCATTCTAGTAGGATTGTTGTAACTGGTGACATAAATGTTAGCCTCTTGTCGGATAACAGTACCCGTTTACATGGTATCATGTTAAATTTTAAGTTGTTTAATTGTATCTGTGAACATACAAGGCTAAATGCACCGCTCAATCCTGGTTTATTTTCCGATGAATGCGAAATTATTTTTTCAGGTGTTATAATTGCTGATCGAAATATAAGCGATCGCGAAGCTATATACTCTTAAAATACCATATAGTCTTCGACATCGTTATGAGCGGGAAGTTTGGTTATACAAATATTGCGACTATGACAGTTTAAACTTAGAAATTCATAACTTTGATTGGGGAAATATTATGATATCTGCTGAAGATGTGAATGAAATGGTTAAAGTATTCACAGATAAATATCTTATAATTGCTAAAAAAATTATGCCGGTTAAACAATAAGAGCAAATGAAAAACCGTGGTTCAATTCAACCATCCGTAAAGAATTGCGCTTACGTGACAGGCTGCATAAACTTGTTGAAAAGAATAATACTTCCAATATTGTAAACAAATACAAAACACAAAGAAATAAAGTTAATAACATGGTCAAACATGCAAAAGAACAGTTCTTCTTAAATGCTTATAATTTGTTTGATAACAAAAGGGACAAACGTAAAACTCATTGGAAATAAGTTAAAAAACTGTTGGGAAATTGGAGTCATTTGAATATACCCCACTCCAAATTGATCAATCTGGAATATTAGCTGTTGATGAAAAAGATAAAGCTAATGGATTAAACAACTTCTTTTGTTTTATATCCGACATTGAAAACTCTTATTCCGACCCTCCAAACATTATAACTCGGACAGATAATACGATTGACATTTCCAACTTCACCACTTCTGAAATACAAGACATTCACCAACTTATAGAAATATATCATAATATTTATAAAGGTTCAGAAATTAATGATAATACATGTACAGTATTCTGTGATATATCAAAAGCTTTCGATCGTGTTTGGCACAAGGGTTTAATTGTTAAATTAAAAGCATATGGATTTTCTGGGAATCTTTTAAACTGGCTACATGATTATCTAAATAACAGAAGTCAAAAGGTGCTTCTTTGCAATATCCTATCTGAAGAAGGAGAAATTAAAGGTGGAGTACCTCAGGGATCTTTATTTGGCCTTTATTGTTCCTGATTTACATGAATGACTTTGCTGATAATACTGAATGTTTGACTAGATTATTTTCTGTTGAAACATCACTATCTCGTTCTTCAAAACATTTACAATAATTTGAGACTAAAATTAATTCAGAACTTTCAAATATACAGGGATGGTCTGAAAAGTGGTTAGCTAAATTTAATCCTCAGAAAACAGAATGTGTATTTTTCTCAAACATTCAAAATGTTAATAAACCATGCATTGTGATCGATAATGAACGTGTTAAATTTGTTGACGACCACAAACACTTAGGAATAACTTTCTTAGCCGGTTGTAAGTGGAATAGTCATATTTAAAATATTCTTAAGAGCACAAATATAGGTACTTCGTAAATTTCAATTTACGTTTAATAGGTATAATTTAGAAAAAAATACTTTACATATATAAGACCTTTATTAGAATATGCATGTGAACTGTAGGATGGTTGCTCTATTCAAAGTGTAAATAAAATTGAACAAATTCAACACGAGGCTGCAAGGATAGAGACTGGCTTGCCCAAGTTCGCTAACATCAAACCGCTATACTTTGTAACTGGTTGAGCATCTCTTCAATCTAGACGTAAAAAAGGAAACTTTATATGTGTTATAATATTAAAAAATGAAAATTGTCCATCATATTTACAAGACTGCTTATCTCCCTTTTTACGACATGATAATGTATATAACTTGCGTAATCAATCAGATGTAAGAGTTCCTTGAGCTGGACTACAGACTTACTCAGTTTTTTTTTCCGTCTACTATAAAACTCTAGATTGAATTAAATCAAGACATGCGTAATTTGCCAAGCCTAAGCAGATTTAAGAAAACTCTGAATAATGCTAATTTTCAAGTTTCATTGTATTATTCAATAGTCTGTAGAAAATTAAATATTATCCAAACCAGAATTAGACATTGAAGCAGTAGTTTAAATGCTGGTCTGTTCAGTGTAAATTTATCTAATAATCCTGGTTGTCTTTGTGGATGGCCTATTGAAGACGCTATTCATTACATTTTAGAATGTATTAAATACATTGAGGCAAGAAATGAAATGAGAGACTCCCTTAATATCTTAAATGAGCTTAAAATTGAAACAATACTATTTGGTGATCCCTTACTAAATAATCAAACAAATGGAAAGATATTTAAATCATTTCAGCGATATATAAAACAAACCAAACGGTTTTTATAATTTCCTGATCAAATCTCATCCTAAGCTTCCAATCTTTTTCTCGCCTCTATCACTTTTTTGTTTTTGATTTTTCTTTATATTATTAAACATGTACCGATACACTATAATGTTTACATTTGTGTTTAATCTCTATGTTTATATTTTTTTTATTTCTAGTAGTTAATCTCCTGTTATTTTAGACAAATGATTACTTTTGCATCTGACTTTTGTATTACTATATGTGTATCTGCTGAAGTATGTGTACTATTGTATATGTCATTGTATGTAGAGGACCTTTGTAAGTTGTACAAACTTGTGTCCAATCCAATTGTACATATTAACAATACACTAAAATACGTTTTAAGTAAAGTATCAAATTCGGAAAAACCATTGCACACCTTCATTGCGCCAAGCAATGTCTCTAGCAGATTGTGGTGTTAATTTTAAGTCTGGTTTGCAAGCAACTTATTTTTCCTACATGTGTTTACTTACTTCAGAGATACATAACTATATGTCTCTGTATTCTTTGAGGTGACGAGATATGAATTTATGAACTGAAATCCAGCAGTTAAGATCAAAATAAGTTTTTTTTGCTATTTTCATAAGCCGGAAGTAAGACATACAGTAATTTTAAAGAAGTATCAGGTAGTGAAATTATAGTGCTTAGCCGGTTCTAATGTTAAAGCATTTGAAATCAGTTACATAAGTATTAGTTTCAAAGGGATTTTTGAATAAAAAAAAACAGAAAAAACAGAAAAAAAACAAACCTACAAATAGTTTGGAACCTCCCAAAACGGAAAAGCCGAAATATTACATGAGTTTCTAAAATCTTGTCTTCTCTGATCTGTAGATGTATGATGTTTAACAATTGAGACGTCATTTTCCCGGAAAGTTCAAACTATGACGCAACTGTATTGAAACGTTTTAAAACCCTTAAAGACGGTAACTGTGGTGTATGCCCTTAATTTGATTAAGCATCATGCTTGCTAGCCACTATATTGCCATATTGCCATATTAGACACCATGCCATTAACTTGAGCAAGCCTGATCTCACATTTGATTTTCTTGATATATAGTTAGTACTTCTCTGGTAGATACCATTTGAATTCTATGTATCCACATTTTTATTTGCTAAACTTTGAAAGATGTCCAAATATTGAATTATCTTGCATTGAAACCATGTGGCCTTGCCGATTAACACTTATCAAATGAAATGAAGTTCTTTTCTCAATTACAATGAAAAAAAGAGGTTGAATAACAAGTGTCGGGTAGGTCTGAGATCATGCAAACTTCACCGATCATATATAATTACAAATGCTACAAATAATTGATATGTAACTGATCCTTTGGCGGAATATATGCATTTAAAGATTCTGATTTCAAATATTGTTTCATGCTGTTCTGTGCAACTACGCCCTTACAGGAAAAACGATCAGGCAGCCGTCATCCGTTCGTCAGGGATTAGTCAGCGGTCAGGCAAGGATCAGGTAATTGACGTGACGACTCTCCGTCAATTGAAGAGAAATGTGACAGATGACGAGAAGCCTATTCGTCCAACTCTAGTCCAGATTCTTCCATGTTTCACGTGATATCTCGGGTAAATTGTTTTGCAAATTATAGATTCGTTTCACTTACATCATCAACACATCATCGCAAGAGATCAATCCTTAACCTGCTTTTAATAAATAAATATGTTATCATATATTTTTTCCTTGTAATGGAGTTTTTAATAAAACAAAGCTTGAAAAGAACTACTCCATTGGCGGGTCTTATTTTTCCATTTTAATGAAGTTTATAAAAATAATGTGTAAAGGGAAAATTTTGCAATGACCGGTGCATTTAATTCTATCTCACTTCAAAAGCTACTTTTTGTGATTAGCATGAAATGTGACATATGTTTACCTTTAACTAGACACAAATGTCTACATGATTAGAAATAACGTCCTGTCTTGAAGCGTTTCTTCAATTTATATACAAATTGGGCAAAATAATGTTTTTTATATTTTTAATTTTCCCAGGTTTGCGTTATTTCTTAAGAGGAAAATGAAAGTATGTCTCGGATTAGAATAAAAAAAAATGTTTATTAGAATCTTTTAGAAAATACATTTTCATTTACGTTTGGCTATTCACGAAATAATCTTTTATATTCAACAAATAACCTCTAAATTGTTCTTCAAAATACAAAAATATTGTTTTTATGTAAGAAGTAATTTTCTGATGAAGCAGTTTTAGTTCAAACATACATTAAAACTAATTGTGGATGTTGTAATCTTCTATTTAGTAAATGCTTGCGATTAATCTTTTGAGATTAGTTGTTATAAATTGCCATAAAAGTGCCATAAAATTATATTGGCAATGATGACAATAAAAATCGAGTTTTGAGATTCCAGACTTTGAAAGATTTTTGTGAATATATTTAGAATGAATCGTCATATCATTAATATAAATGTTGGCATTTCATACCCTCTGTATTGTGTGGGAATATAAAAAATGTATATCTGGCAAAAATGGTGAAAATGACGATTTTTGGCTTGTACCTTTTTAGATCAACAACTTTAGAAAAAAGAAGGGAAACGGGGAATGTGTCTCAGAGAAAACGACCCAAAGGGGAGTATTGTGTCTGTACTTTTGTACCTATCTAATCAGTTGTGACACAAAGTTAAAAAAAATAACACCATTTAAGTCCATGAATTTTTTATGTCAAAAGTTTTGAAAATGAACTGGACATTTTCGCTTTATAGAACATTTTGAATTTTTCGACATTTAAATGTAATAATCGAAAAAATCTTAATATTCGTCCTACAATTGTCTATATAATAATGTTTTATGATGTTATAGCATAAAAATAATTCAGAACCGAACCGTCAATGCAAACTGAAACCATAATGATTTGTTAACATCTTCTGTTATTTAATCAAATGTGTAAATAAGCACTACTTCCCCTAAAAATTATGAAAAACTACAAAATATAAAATAGTCCTGCTTTAAATTCTGAAATATAATGTCTTCTTTGAATTTAAGTATAAATGTTACTCTTCCTAACGCACGGATACCTCTTTAGTAAAATATGAATGTTTAAGTGGGCTCAATTTGGCCCTTGTATCCAAAAATGGACACAAAATCGAATTTTAAAGTTTTCTAGAATTTCTACTTATTTGTTCTCAGATGTATATTTCCTGTGTTATGTATATATTAACTCAAAATATTCATTTTATATCATTATAACATGCATTACCCTTAATTAGCATACATTTTACATTTGAACAGATCTGCTGATTTTACAAATGCAAAATTTCAACCCCTTTCAAATCAATCTTATTTACTTTAATTTAAATTCAAAAACTACTTTTTGTGATAAGTATGAAATGTGACATGTTTTTACCTTTAATTAAAGATATCTACATGAGCAGAAATGACGTCCTGTCCTGAGGCGTTTGGGAAATAATTTATACAAAAACAGGCAAAATGGAAAATTTTTGGTGTTTGATTCTCCCTGATCTACATTATTTTGCAATAAGAAGAAAAAATATCGGATCAGAAAAAAAGTAATGTTTAGATATATTTGTTAGGGAATACATTTTTATTTACATTTGGATATTCACGAAGTCAATTTTGATATTCAACAAATAAAATCTAAAATGTTCCCTAAAATACAAATAATGTCATTTTATTGTAGAAGTAGGTTTCATACATTAAAACTAATTTTGGACGATTTAATCTCCTTTTTGCAAAAGAATTTAGGTTAATCTTAGAAGTTACTCATTATAAGTTAAAATGAAAATGATATTGATAAGGATATCAATAAATAATGGGAGTTTTTAGACTCTAGAACTTGAAGGAGTTTTGTAAATATATTACGAATGGACTTTTATATTACTATTACAATAAGTTAAGGAATGTACGCCTTCTGTATTATGTGGGTATACAAAAAATGTATCTCTCTCATGTAAAATGGTATTTTTTTTATTTAGGGAGGGGGCTCGTTTCCTTTAAGATCAACAACTTTTGGTACTTTCGTGCACTTTTTGTACCTAACTAATACGTTGTCACACAAACTTGAAAAAAATAATATCATGAAAGTCCAAAGCCTTCCTTTTATGTCATCTTGTTTTCTAATGTTCATTTTTGTTATTGTCAATATTTTCAATTTTTCGACATTTAAATATATGGATCATAAAAATCAGAATATGTCGATTAATTCCTTACATAATAATGTTTTATAATGTTATAGTAACAAATTGAGGCCAAAATAGTTTGCTTACATCTTCTGTTAGTTTAACAAATGTCGAAATAAGCAACCCTACCTCTGAAAATTAGGGAAAAATTCTAAATATTCATGCTTTAAATTCTAAAATGGTTACTTTGATTTTGGGTATAATTTTTACCATACATGACTCACAGGAGACCTGTTTGGTACAATCAGAATGTTTCAATGAGATTCATTTAGCCGTTGATTCCAAAAAAATGCACAAATGGCAATTTTCAGTTTTCTAGAATTTCTACTTATTTGTTTGATAAGATGTATATTTCCTATATAATGTATATATAAACTCAAAATATGGATGTTATATAGTTATTGCACGTCTATCCTTTAAGTAGAATACATGTTTACATTTGAACATATCTGCAGACTAAACAAATGCAAAATTTTAACCCCTTTCTTACAAATAAAACACTGCTATTTAATTTAATTCCACTTGAAAAGCTAATGATTTGTGATTAGTATGAAATACGACTTAGCTTTAACACAGATACCTACATTAGTAGAAATGACATCATGCCTTGGGTTGTTCCAGCAATTATTTATACAAAAATAAGCAAAATGATTTTTTTTCTTGTTTACGTTATATCGGAAGATGAAAACAAAATTATGTCTCGGATAAGATAAATAATGTTTATTCTAAATCTTTTAGAGAATACATTTCCGAATACGTTTTGATATTCACGAAGTAATTTGATATTCAACAAATAAACTCTAAATTGTTCTCCAAATACAAAAAAATGTCGTTTTACTATAATAAGTTTTGCGATGAAGCAGTTTTTAGTTTAAACATACATTAAAACTAACTTAAGAGGTTGTAATCTCCTGTTTAGAAAATAACTGCGATTAAACTTTTGAAATTAGTCGTTATAAATTGACCAGAAAATAATATTGATAAGGATAACAATAATAAATGGGAGTATTGAGATTCTAGATTTTGAAGGAGTTTTGTGAATATTTTTCGAATGAATTGCTATATCATCCATATAAATGCTGGCAATTCATACCTTCTGTACTGTGTGGGACTATAAAAAAGTATCTCTCTCTGGCAAAAATGGTGAAAATGGCGATTTTTTGGTCTAATATCTTTTAAAATCACTAACTATGGTATTTTCCCTGTATTTTGTACCTAACTAATGAGTTGGGACACAAAGTTAAAAAATAACACCATTAAAATTCAAACATTTTTAATGTCAATTTTTTAAAAACAATAACAGGAATGGGAATTTTCGCTATATGCAATATTTTTCGATATTTAAATGTAATGATCGTAACAATATTAATATATGTCCATCAATTGCCTATGTAATAATGTTTTGTGATGTTATAGGAACAGAGTAATTGAGAACTGAACCGTCAACCCAAATTAAGTCCAAGCTACTTTGTTTACATCATCTTTCAATTTCACACATAACGAAATAAGAACCCCTTCCCCATAAAATTATGAAAAATTCTAAAAACATGCTTTAAATGCTAAAATATAATGTTTTATTTGATTTTTGGTATTAATGTTTCTCTACCTGACGTACTGGAGACCTGTTTAGTAAAATATGAATGTTAAAAGGAGCTTCATTTGGCCGGTGTATCCAGGAATGTGTATATAATTGTATATTTCAGTTTTTAAAAATCCCTACTGATTTCGTGTTAAGACGTATAATCCCTATATAGTTTATAAACTAACTAATAAAATGTGGATGTTATGTATATATATCATGCATTACCTTTAAGTAGAATACATTTTAACATTTGAACAAATCTGCCAATTTAACATATGCATTATTTCAACCTTTTTTGCAAATAAAACACTGCTTTATTACATGTAATTTTATTTAACTTCAAAGGCTACTGTTTAGTATGAAATATGATATATTTTTACCATTAACTACACACAAATACCTACATAATTTTGTTTTTTTTTCCCCAGATCTTCATTATTTCGTAATAAGAAAACAAAAAGATTAATCAGATCAGATGAAATAATGTTTATTTAAAACTTTTATAGAATATATTTCCATTTATATTTCAATATTCACGAAATGATGTGAACATAAAACTAACTCGGGAGTTATTTTTTTTTTCTAAATAGAATAAGAGCGATTGATCTTTTGAAATTACTCGATTTAAAAGATGAGAAAATGATATTGATAGTGAAGAGAAAAATATTGTGAACAGTTTTAAAAATATAGTGGACATACAAGTGTTTTTTATGTATTTTGAATTTCACTATTTCATAAAAAGAAAATGAATTGTAGAAATTATCCTATGATATCAAGTTTATCATTCAATGCAAAGTTCTATTTATTTCTGATATGTTTTAATTAATTCCGAAATTTATCAATGGTATTTTCTTATTTGGAATGTTTTTGGCTATTGGAAAAACGATTAAAAAACTACATTTATTTGGAATTTTTTTTGAAGTTAGTTAATTGTTATGCTATATAGTTGACTGTCTTGCCTTTCAATGCTAGAATCTGTGCCGTACTGATGAAACACTATTTGAAATCACCAGTGACTTTGAATTTATATATTTGGCAAAAAGATCAGTGAATATGAATGGTCATTATGTGAAGCACGATTTGTCATAATAATAGTGAACTATTATTAATGATATCTTTATGACTATTAGTATAACATTGTTGATGATCCATTCGAAATGTTCACAAAAAGGCAAATTCTAGAATCTTAAAATTCCATTATTTTTCTCCTTAATACCATTTTCAATGTCATTTTTCTTATATTTTAAACTGACAAACTTCAAACAAATAATAGTAGTTATTTTGTTCAGAGGAGATAACAATCTCCAAAGTTAGTTTAAGATTCAGAATTATTACGTGTATATCCAAATGCAACTGGTAATATATTCCATAAAAAGTTTTATTAAACAATACTTCTTCTGATCTGACACATAATTCGTTTTCTTATTGTGAAATAGCGAACATCTGGGAAAATTAAAAATCGGAAATTTCCATTTTTGTTTTGGTATAATAAATTGCCGGAACGACCAAAGGCTTAATGCTTTTTGTACATATGTAGGTATTTGAGTTGATTTAATTGTAAAAATCAATCACATTTCATACAAATCATAAATCTGTATCTTTTGAAGTAAAATAAAATTAAATAAGCAGTGTTTCAATTGTAAGAACAGGGTTAATATTTTGCATGTGTTAAGTCTACACTTTTGTCTAAATGTAAAAATGTATTTCTGTTACATGTAAGGCATGCGATAACGATATAACATAAAACAATTCAGTTATTAAAAATAAATTCTTTAGGAATATAAAGTTCTTTTGAATAAGCAACCTCAAATTATTGATAATGAAAGAAATACTACATGACACATTGAACATAAAATTCAAACAGATTTCTGACTGACATAACTTATTACTATGGTTTTGAAAATGTGTAAAGCAAATAAGTATTCATGAACTGTACAAAATGATTCAACATGAAATAATTTTCACCATTTTGCACATTTGGAGATAACTAAAATATTGATTTTTATAAAAATCCAATTACATTTGGTCAGATTTACTAAGCACTTTTTGCTCCCGATGATAATTTGTGTATCAGAATAATGATATAAGTAAAATAATTTGCAGTAAATTTGAGTTTTGCAGCCGCCCATTTCGACAGCTTATTTCTCTCTTGTGGAGATTAGGTAACAAAAACAGTTATTTAAAGTGTAGTCAGACACTAGCACAGAATTATTTAACCTCGGTAATGGAAGCAACTCAGCCGTTGGCTTTGGGCTACAGAACACTGATCTGTTTCCATTACATCAGGAAAATATTCTGGTCTATTGCCTGGCTATATATTAAAAAAATGCAATAAAACTTCTATAGGAAATGTAAATCTTAAAAACAAAGCAGTAGAAATTCTTGAAAACTAAAAATTTCAATTTAGTTCACATTTTTTGGATAGAACTTGGATGTGAAAATTAAGTAAACGGCAAAAGCCAAGTACCAGGTTGTTTTGTTCTTTCTAAGACTAACATATATATCAAATGTTATTGACCTACCATAAATAGATACGGGGACACTTAACATGATCACTGGACCGTGAAGTTGAGTAAACGGACATAAGTCATATAGCACATTGTCATGTACACCTTAAGGCCAACTTTTGTGTCAAATACCCAAGACCAACAAAATATTCTACATATCATTAATTTACCACTAATAATTACATGGAAACTACACTAATCGCTAAAATGTTTACCGGGCTGTGCAATTGAGGTCACAGACAAAATTGATTTACAAGACTACCATTATTCTCTCCAAAACCAATCTATATCTGGTAAAGAACAGAAGTAATATGACAGACTGTAATATACTAACTAAGACCTACCTACGTTAAATATGTCCTACCACTAATAATTAACGAAAAACTAAACTAATCAAAATTCACGTGATTATGACATTTAAGTCGCAGACAAAGGCAATATATCAGACTGTTATATTCTATCCAGTACCAAAATATACACCAAATTTTATTGACCTTCCACTTATAGTTACTAACAAAATGTACTAATAAAAAACATAAATTTGTTCTTCATGCCCTTTTAGAGAATAAACCAACAAATACAGTTGGGAATTTTCCTTTGCCAGGTATAAATTATTTTGATTTGATCAATACAACTCACAAGTTAGCCACTATAAATTTTCCTTTCTTTACAAGCTACACAACAAAGACATCAGTATGATATTAATATTATGAAAATCTTTGTAGAAAATTTTACAACCATCAGTAACATTTGTTTATTTGTTTTCTTTTTCTTTTTTTAACTGTTTGTTCGTTTTTCTTTTTATGATTTTTTTTTGCAATTTTTTTTGTTTTTGTTTTTTGTTTTTGTTTTTTCTCTTTTGTTCTGTTGAATTTTTTTGCCGTTTCTTCCCTTTTTTTAGTTTTTGTTTGCTTCTTCGTTGAAAACGAATAATTTGCTTGTTGGCAGAAAACATAGGCAAAGTGTATTTTTGGCACGTTAGAATTAACATTATGCGTAAAAATGTCATTTAGAATTCTTAAACTATTTCCGGTCACGGTAAAGGTCTTCTTCCGGAATTTCTGTGTGCAGACGATTCAAGGCATGATGTTATTTGTACTTATGTAGGTATCTGTGTTTAATTAATGGTAAAAAATAAGTCACATTGTTACTAATGACAAATCAGTAGCTGTTGAAGTGAAAAAAAATTAAATAAGCAGCATTTTATTTGTAAGAAAGGGTTAAGATTTTGCGATTGTTAAGTCTGCCGATTAGTTTAAATGTAAAAAATGAATTATACTTAAAGGTAAGCCATGATTTAACGATATAACATCCTTATTTGGAGTTTATATATATATTCTTTAGGAAATATTCTTAACAACAAATCAGTAGAAATTCTAGAAAAAACTAAAAATTCCAGTTTTGTGCATATTTTTGGATAGAACGTCCAAATGTAGCTCACGTTAACATTAATATGTTAATAAGTAGGACTCCCGTATGTCAGGTATGGTGAAATTTATACCAAAAATTAAATAAAGCATTTTATTTTAGCATTTGAAGAATGAATATTTAGTATTTTTCCCATTTTTTTTTAGTTGTAGACGTGCTTATTTCGACATTTCCTAAACTCACAGAAGATGCAAAAAAACTGTTTTGTTGTCAATTTGTTGCTAAAACATCATAAACATTATAACATAGGGAATTAATGGACTTATATTAAGATGTTATACGATCCTATCATTTAAATATCGAAATATTGACAATATTGAAAAGAGCGAAAATTGATCTTAAAGTAAGCTAGCCAAAAAATAGTCGGTTTCATCAATTTTGCAAGTGAGGGATACATGTTTTGTTTCTCCACATATTACAAAAGGTGTAAAATGCCAAAACTTATATTAATGATATAACGACCCATTCGAAATATATTCACAATACTCCATCAATTTCTAGAATCTCAAAACTCCACCTTTTTATTGGTATCATTATTAATACCATTTTTAATTCAACTTATAACCACTAAGTATGAAAGATTCATCGCAGTTAATTTGTAAATAAGAGATGTCAACGTCCAAAATTATTTTGAATGTATGTTTGAACTAAAAACTGCCTCGTCGCAAACTTACTTTGTACATTTAAGAGACATTTTTGTATTTTTGAGAACAATTTAGAGGTTATTTGTTGAGTATCAAAGAATATTTTGTGAATATCTAAAGAAAATGAAAATGTATGAAAACTATTTTATCTGATCCGAGACATAATTTTGTTTTCTTATTGCGAAATATCGTAGTTCTGGGAAAATTAAAATCAGAAATTTTCTATTTTGCCTCCTTTTTGTATAAATTATGGCAGAAACGACCAAAGGCATGATGTTATTGTACTTATGTAAGCATCTGTGTTTAGTTAATGCTTAAAATAATTCATATTTCATGGTTATCACTGATCAGTTGCTTTGAAGTGAAATGAAATCAAATAAGCAGTGTTTCATTGCTTGAAGGGAGTTAAAATTTTGCATTTTATCAGTATGCAGTGTCTCAATGAAAAAAATGCATTCTACTTAAAGATAAAGCAAGCTATAACGATATCACATCCATATCTTGAGCTTATATACACATTCTGAAGGAAATATACATCTTAACAACAAATCAGTAGACATTATAGAAAACTGAACACACCCATTGGGGCACATATTTGGATAGAACGGCCGAAAATAGCTTACTTAAAAAGTTATATTTTACTTAATACGTCTCCTATGTCAGATATAGTAAAATTTATACCCAAAATCAAACAAAGCATTTTATTTCAGCATTTTAAGTATGAATATTTGGATTTTTTCCTAATTTTTTAGGTTTGAGGTGCTTATT
Organism: Modiolus philippinarum; assembly: GCA_002080025.1. NCBI lineage: Eukaryota > Metazoa > Mollusca > Bivalvia > Mytilida > Modiolidae > Modiolus > Modiolus philippinarum. Next base: position 31,722 of record MJUU01074456.1, read on the forward strand.
TGGACATTTATGAAACTAATAGAAGATGTAAACAAACTATTTTGGTCTCAATTTGTTGCTCTTATATCATAAAATATTATTACATTGGCAATTAAAGGACTTCATCATATTCAGATTTTTTCGATTCTAACATTTAAATGTCGCAATATTAAAAATATTGAAAATAGGAAGAATTCCATTTTTTTTTCAAAAATTTTGACATCAAGAAAAATCTTTGAACTTAGATGGTGTGTTTTTTTACAACTTTGTGTCACAAATGATTAGTTAGGTACAAAAAGACTTCATCAAATTCTAAAATCCCAAAAACTCAAATGTTTTTACTAATATCATTATCAATATCATTTTCGTTTCAACTTTACACGACTAACTTCAAAAGATTAATCGCATTTTATTTTATTATATAAAAAATGGAGATTGCAACGTCTAAAATTAGTTTTAATGTATGTGTGAAGTAAAAACTGCTTTATCCCAAACTTATTTTGAACATTAAAAATACATTTTTTTTTGTTTTTGAGAACAATTTAGAGATAATTTTCTGACTATCTTTCAGGGTTATTTGTTGAGTATCATTTTTTTGTGTAAATATCAAAAATGAAATTAAAGTGTATTCTCTAAAAGATCTAATAAACGTTAATTTATCTAATCCGAGAAATCATTTTTGCTTTTTTTACTGCGACATAACGTAGATCTGGGAAAATTAAAAATCAGAAAATTTCCATGTTGCAAGAACGAACCTAGGCATGATGTTAATTGTCCTTATCTGGGTATCTGTGTTAAGTCAATGGTAAAAATATGTCGCATTTCATACTAATCACAAATCAGTAGCTGTTGAATTGAAATGAAATTAAATAAGAGTGTTTTATTTTTTCAAAAAAAAGGTTAAAATATTGCATTTATTCATTCCGCAGATTTTTTCAAATGTAAAATGTATTCTACTTAAAGGTAAGGCATGCTAAAGCGATAAAACATCCATATTTTTCAGTTTATATAAACATTCGATAGAAAATATACATCTTAACAACATATCAGTAGAAATTCTAGCAAACTGAAATTTCTTATTTGATGCATATTTTTGGACCAAACATTTAAAGCATGAATATTTGGAATTTTTTCCTAAATTTTTTTGTAGTAGGTTTGCTTATTTCGACACTTGTTGAACTAACAAAAGATGTTCACAAATTAATTTGATCTCCATTTTTGCTTCATCATCATAAAAAATTATAACATAGGCAATTAAAGGACACATTATCATATTTTTACGATCCTAGCAATTAAATTAAGAAATATTGAAAATATTGAAAGTAGCGAAAATTCCTATTTTTGATTAATTTTGACAAAAAAAGTCTATGGTCGTTAATAGTGATAATATTCAACTTTGTGTCACAAATGATTGGTAAGGTACAAAAAGTACAGGAAAATACAAAAGCTGTTGATCTAAAAGGAACTGGTGTAAAATGTTCAAACTTATATTAATGATATAACGATAAATTCGTAATAGACTCACAAAACTGTATCAAATTCTAGAATCTCAAAAACTCTATTTTTTTTATTGATATCCTTATCAATATCATTTTATTTCCACCTATAACATCTAACTTCAGAAGATTAAATGTAATCATTTTATAAAAAAAAAAGGAATTACAAAGTCCAAATTCAGTTTTAATTTATGTTTGAAGTAAAATCTGCTTCATCGCACACTTTTTATATTAATAGAACCAATTTGTATTTTGGAGCACAATTTAGAGGTTATTTGTTGAATATCAAAGATCTTTTTGTAGATATCAAAAAGAAATTACAGTGTAGTCTGCAATAGATTTAAAAAAAAATATTATTTAATCTAATCCGAGACATTGTTTTTTATTGTGAAATAACATAGATATGGGAAATTTAAAAATCAGAAAATTTCCATTTGCCTTTTTTGTATGAATTATTGCCGCACGGTGTTATTTGTACTTATGTTAGTATCTGTGTTTAGTTTATGTTTAAAATAAGTCATATTTCATGCCAATCATAAATCTGTAGTTTTGAAGTGAAATAGAGGAAAATAAGCAGAGTTTCATTGCTTGAAATGAGTTAAAATTTTGAATTTGTTCAGTGTGCAGATTTGTCTAAATGTAAAAATGCAATCTTCTTAAAGGTAGGGCATGCTATCCATATCTTGAGCTTATACATACATTCTATAGAAAATAGGTATCTTTAGAATAAATCAATAATCATTTTAGAAAGCTGAAAATTCCCATTTAAGCCACATATTTGGATAGAACGACCGAATGAAGCTCACTTAAACAATCATATTTCACTAAATAGGTCTCCTGTATGTCAGGTAGAGTAAAATTTATACCCAAATTCAAACGAAACATTACATTTCAGCATTTAAAGCATGAATATTTAGAATTTGTCCTAGATTTTTAGGGGTTAGGTGCTTATTTCGAAATTTATGAATTTAACAGAAGATGTAAACAAACAAATTTGGTCTCAATTTGTTGATATAACATAAAATATTATTAAACAGGCAATTAAAGTACTTATATTCAAATTTTACAATCCTTACATTCGAATGTCGAAAAAATTGAAAATAGCGAAAATTCAATTTAAAAAAATTGACATAAAAACATCCTTGGACTTTAATGGTGTTATTTTTTTCAACTTTGTGTGACAACTTATTAGTTAGATACCAAAAGTACCAAAAATAGCAAAGCAGTTGATTTAAAAGGAAATAATCCAAAAAAGTTGTCTTTTTCATTATTTTTGAAAGAGAGAGTGAGAAACATTTTTTGTATTTCCACACAATACAGAAAGCGTAAAATGCCCGAACTAATATTAAAGATATAGCGATCTATTCGCAATATATTAAAATCTTCAAATTCTAGAATCTCAAGAACTCATTTTATTATATTGATATCCTTATCAATATCATTTTCATTTCAACTGATAACGACTAACTTCAAAAGATTAACCGCAATTATTTTATAAAAAGGAGATTGCAACGTCAAAAATAAGTATAAATGTATGTTTGAACTAGAAACTCCTTCATCGCTAACTTACTTTGTACATTAAAAGGACATTTTTGTGTTTTGGAGAACAATTTAGAGATTATTTGTTGAATATTTTAAGAGGTAATTTCTTGAATACCATTTTTTCTTTTCTTTTTGTAAATATCAAAATTAAGGTATATTCTCGAAAATATTTAAATAAATAGTATTTTATCTTATCCCAGACATTAATTTTGTTTTTTACAGCGAAAAATCGTAGATCGGCGAAAATTAAAAAAATCAGAAATTTCCATTTTGCCAACTTCGTATAAGTAATTGCCAGAACGACTCAAAGTATGATGTCAATTGTCCTAATGTAGGTATCTGTGTTTAGTTAATGGTAAAAATAAGCCACATTTCATACTAATCGCAAAAGTGAAATCAAATTAGCTGAGCAGTGTTTTATTATTTTTTTAAAAGGTTAAAATATTGCATTTCTGCAGATTCCTCCAAATGCAAAATGTATTCTACTTAAAGGTAAGGCATGATAAAGCGATATGAAATCCATATTTTTGAGTTGATATATACATTCCTAAGGAAATATACATCTTAATAAATCAGTAGAAATTCTAGCAAACTGAAAATTCTTATCCTATGAATATTTTAGGATAGAACGGCCAAATGTTGCTCACTTAAAAACTCATATTTACTCAATATGTCTCCTTTATATCTGGTATGGTAAAATTTATACCCAAAATCAGATGAAACATTTTATTTCAGCATTTAAAGCATGAATATTTGGAAATTTTTCTAATTTTGTTATGGTAGGTGTGCTTATTTCGACATTTTTGGAACTAACAGAAGATATAAACAAATTAATCTTATCTCAATTTGTTGCTATAACATCATAAAACATAACAATACAGGCAATTAAAGGATATATATTCAGAGAGACAGAATACAGATGGTTGAAAATGCATAAACTTATAACTTAAAATGATATAACAATCCATTCGTTCTAAATTCACAAAACTTCATGAAATACTATAATCTGAAACTCCCATTTTTATTGATATCATTATCAATATCATTTTCATTTCAACTTATCACGACAAACTTCAAAATATTAATCGCATTTTTTTGTAAATACGAGATTACATCGTCCAAAATTAGTACTAATGTATGTCTGAACTAAAACCTGCTTCATCAAAACTTAGTTTTTACATTAAAAATACATTTTTTTGTGTTTTGGAGAACTATTGAGAGGTTATTTGATGATTATCGAAGATTATTTCGTTAATATCCAAATGTTAATGAAAATATGTAATCTAGAATATTAAAACTTTTTTTTTTCTGATCCGAAAAATAATTTTGTTTTTCTTATTGCAAAATAACGTAGATCTAGGAAAATTTAAAATCAGAAAATTTCCACTTTGCCTCTTTTTTGTATTAATAATTGCCTGTTTTATTTGTACTTATGTAGGTATCTTTTTTAGTTCAATGTAAAAATAAGTCATATTTCACCCTAATCACAAATCCGTAGCTTTTTTAAATGAAATGAAATAAAATAAGCAGAGTTTTATTTTGTAAGAAAGGGATTAAAATTTTGTATTTGTTAAGTCTGCAGATTTGTTCAAAAATATAAATGTATTATACTTAAAGGTAAGGAATGCTCTAACGATATAACATCCATTTTATGAGTTTATATGTACATTTTATATTAAATATACATCTTAACAACAAATACTTAAAAATTCTATAAAACTGCAAACTCCCATTTTGTGCCCTTTTTATACAACATTCAAATGTAATTAACTTAAACAGCCATATTATCTTGATTTCAGGTATAGTAAAATTTGTTTACAAAAATCAAATAAAATATTTTTTCAGCATTTCAAGCATATATATTTAGAATTTTTCCAATTTTTCAGAGGGGAGGGAGCTTATTTCAAAATATGTGAAACTAAAAAAGATGTAAATAAGCTATTTTAGTCTCAATTTGTTGCTATAACATCATAAAACATTATTACATAGGAAGTTTAAGTACATATATTCAGACTATTATGATCCTAACAATTAAACTTAGAAATATTGAAAAAAAAGTCTTTAGACATTAATGGTATTATTTGTCCAACTTTGTGTCACAAATGATTAGTTTGGTAAAAAAAGTACAGGGAATACCAAAGCTGTTGACCTCAAAGGAAATTTGCAAAAAAAAAGTCGTAATCGTCATAATTTTTGCAAGAAAGAGATACACTTGTTTTTATCTCGCCACAATACAGAAGGCGTACAATGCATAAACTTATATTATTGATAAAACGATCTATTCGAAATATATTCACAAAACACTATCAAATTGAGGAACCTAGAAAAATCCCTTTTTGTTGATATCATTATCAATATCTCCTTCGTTTCAGCTTATAACCACTAACTTAAAAACATTAATCGCAAATATTTAATAAAACGGAAATTGCAACGTCCAAATTTAAGTTTAATGTATATCTGAACTAAAATCTGCTCAATCGCAAACACACTTATTACATTAAAAGATACAATTTTGTATTTTAGAGAACAATTTAGAAGTTATTTGTTGAATGTCAAAGATTTTTTATTAGTATCCAAACGTAATTAAAGTGTATTCTCTAAAAGATTTAAATAAACATTTTTTTTTATCCACTCCGAGACATAATTTTGTTATTGCGAAATAAAGTAGGTCTGGGAAAATTGAAAATCAGAAAATTTCCATTTTGCCTGTTTTGTATAAATAATTGCCGGAACGACGAAAGGCATGATGCTATTTGTCCTGGAAAAGGTATCTGTGTTTAGTTCATGGTAAAAGTTAGTCATATTTCTGACTAATCACAAATAAGTAGCTTTTGAAGTGAAATAAAATTAAAGAAGCAGTGTTTTACTTTTTTTTTAAAAAGGGTAACAAATGTTTGCATATGTTAAGTTTGCAGATTTGTCCCGATGTATAATGTGCTCTACTTAATGGTAAGGCATGCTACAGAGATATAACATCCATATAATGAGTTGATATGTATATTCTGTAGGAAATATACATCTTAACAACAAATCAGTAGAAATTCTAAAAAGATGCAAGTTCCTATCTTCTGTACATTTTTGGGTAGAACGGCCAAATTTAGCTCACTAAAAATCCATATTTTGCTAAATATGTCTTATGTATGTTAGTTAGAGTTAAATCTATATCCAAAATCAATAAAATATTATACTTTAGCACTTAAGCATGGATATTTGGAATTGTTGCTTCTTTCGACATCTGTGAAACCAAGAAAAGATAAAAGCAATCATTTTTTGTCTCAAATTGTCGCTACAACATGATAAAACGATATAACATAGGCAATTTGGGGACATATTTTCGATCCTAGCATTTATATGTAGATATATTGAAATTATAACAAATGCCGAAAATTCCAAAAACTGAATTATTATGTAATCAGAGGCTCACAGGAGTCTGTATCGCTCACCTGGCTTTCAGTTGCCTTAATCAAGGAAACAATGTAAGTTGATCTTCAGTTTCTAAAACTTTTGTAGCTCGAACACCTCCAATATATTGAACTGTTTTTAAAGTCTGATCATGTCTTACTATATTTCTTTGTTGTGCTTTTTTTTGGACAAAAAAACGTTCTTGCTAAGGATCACTTTCGACGCCAGTTTTGAAGTTGATACATCATTTTGTAAATGGCAGTCAAAAACAATTTTCAACATCGGTTTTGAAGTCGCAGCAACATCAATATCAATTTGGAAATCAAATGTCACTGAAATCAGACAATTTTGAATTTTCCCACCATTTTGAAAATGACGGTCAACGAACACTTTTCAACACCGGTTTTGAAGTTGCAACATCAATATCTATTTGGAAACAAATTTCATTGAAATCGGACACTGTTGAATTTTTCCGCCTTTTTTGACGACAATTTTAAAAAAGGTGATTAACAAAAAATTAACAAAAATTTTAACATCAGTTTTGAAGTTCCAACACCAAGACCTATTTAGAAACCAAATGTCATTGAAATCGGACAATGTTGAATTTTCCTGCCTTTTTTGGCTGCCATTTTGAAAATGGCGGTCAACGAACAATTTTCAACACCTGTTTTGAAGTCGCAACATGAATAGCTATTTGGAAACCAAATTTCATTGAAATCGGACAATGTTAAATTTTCCCGCCTTTTTGGCGGCCATTTTGAAAATGGCGGTCAACGAAAAATTTTCAACACCGGTTTTGAAGTCGCAACATCAATATGTATTTGGAAACAAAGTTTCATTGAAATCGGAAAATGTCGAATTTTCCCGCCTTTTTAGGGGCAGCCATTTTGAAAATGGCGGTCAAGGAACAATTTTCACATTGATTTTGAAGTTGCAACATCAATATCAATTTTGAAATCAAATGCCATTTAAATCAGAATATGTTGAATTTCCCCACCATTTTGAAAATGACGGTCAACGAACAATTTTCAACACCGGTTTTGAAGT
>MJUU01074456.1:57800-78266 GCA_002080025.1 Modiolus philippinarum
TACAGTGAAAATGACGTGATAAAAATGCTTGAATGCTTGATCGACAACATTTTTATTGAATGTGAAGGCCGCGTTTTTCAACAGACAAAATAAACTCCAATGGGAACAAATTGTGCGCCACTTTTAGCTTATCTTTTCTTTTTTTCGAATGAAGCAAAGTTTTTACAAGGGCTAATACAACAAAAGCAAAAACTACTAGCCCAAACTTTTAATTTCAGCTTCAGATATAAAGACGATGTACTTTCTCTTAATAACCCAAGAAAAAATATTTACATCACATCTACCCCAGTGAACTTGAAATTCAAGAAACAGCCGTTACACCAAATCCTGCTTCATACCTTGACCTTTTGTTATACATTGACGAACATGGACGTCTGAAATCTATGCTATATGTCAAACGTGATGATTTAGACTTTCCAGTTATAAACTTTCCCTATCTCTGCAGCAATATACCTACCTCCCCAGCAGATGGAGTGTACATTTCACAAATAATTCGTTACTGTAGAGCGTGCAGTTTATACAGTGATTTTGTGGAAAGAGCAAAAGCACTGTCACAAAAACTGCTGAGTCAGGGATATGTTCAACCCTTGTTAATTTCGTCCCTTCAGAAAATATATGGCCGTCACAACATCATAGATAGATATGAAATGTCAGTGTCAAGAATGAAAACTGACATTTTCAGCTAGATTCACGTCCTCCCGGATTTGACATTACCGGTTTTTACTTTACCCTGGATTGACCAACTGACAGTTTGACGGGTACTGTATACAGAGCAGGACATGCTTATCCTTCCGGAGCACCTGGTGTCACTCTGCTTTTTTAGATAGGAAAAATGTAAGGATATGGAGTGAATGTACATGTGATAAAAACGCACACGATACATAGAAAACTCCAGTTTATCAAGGACGGGGCTTTTATTCCTGTCTACATCTTGATGTCGCGTGAGGTTCGTCTACAAGAGGTGAACAATATTCACCCCCTCAAGCGAGATCAAGAAGGCCCCTAGCGTGCACATAAGCGGTATTCATGACAAAAAATATATCAAGGTAACTTCCTTGCCCCCCACCCGCCATGGAGTGCCAACTTGGGCGATGCTCAGGGTTATCCAGCTGAAAAGACCAGAGTTACAAGAAGATAATAAAAATGTTGAGCAACATCGATCGCAGCTAAAATATGTCATTGAAGCAACACATGTCGGGAGCGGTCAATGAGGAAAAAAGTAAAACCGGGCAATGTCTACCTACAAATATTTGTCATTAAGAAGGGCAAAAACAACATTGATATACAATACAGGGCACATCGAAATAGATGTAGACAAACCTTGCAGTGTAACTAGGTTGAAAGGGCAAAAATAGTCGTGTGTACAGATTATAACATTTTAGAAAAAAAAACAATGAAAATATTGAACAACCAAATTGAAAAAAAAAAAAATGAATTAGTAATCGTATGAGAAATTCCCACACGGACAAACACGCCATAACTGTAATATTATAATAGCATACACCTTTAGAGTTCACACTGTTAATGCTTTTTTTGTGTTGTATATGCAGTGGTTGTGTGTTTTGTGGGCATGTACTGTCTATATATTCAGTTTCATTCTATAAACGTGTGTAAAACTTGCATATTATGATAATATTCATCCATAAGGAGTCTGTAAAAAGATTCCCCGTGCAAGACATGTATGCTCTCCATATATTTCAGTAATGGTGTACTTTTCCGTGATAGAAATTTTGGTTTTTATTTTTGTAATTTGCAAATGAAATTCTGACAACTTGTTTAAAATACCAACATCTCACCAACATCTCACTATTTTTTTAATTGCCAAGTTTCCTTAAAATCGACTTGATGAGTGACCTGTGTTTGTCTATACGTTGAAATAGTCAACTAGCTAAAGACACTAGTGCTTTTGTCGGGCAATGGATGACAGTGATTGTAAGAACACTTTGCCAGTTTCACTAATGTTTGCTGACAATCCCTCATCCATGACTAGAAAAAAAATGGATGTAGCGTTGGTCGACAATCAGAAAAGATTTCCGCTAAAACACGTGCTAGGGGCCGTCTTAAACTTAAAACTCATTTTGAAGGCCTCATTGTGATCTCAGGATGAAAGATAACAATAAAAGCGTTGGTCATTTGCTTAATTTGCAAACACCACGTATTAGTAGAGACTGTCTCGTGTGCATTTACTCCATATCCTTTCATTCACCAAAATGGATATATAGACTACAAAATTGCTGTGTTTGACTATTTATATGTGATAGTATGCAAGTATTTGCCAATTTTATCATTTGTAGAACAAATATATTTAGCTTTCATTTTATTGCTGTGTGCTGTGGAACGTATGAGTTATAGAAATCGTAAAACATTGGCTGCTTTGAAAAGTTTATTCCATAAGCTATTACTTTATAACTATTTTATAATTGAGAAGCATTGGTCAAAATTCTGATGCACCTGGAGAAAAACTTGAGTTAAAAATAAAATTTTCCATAATTTTAGTGGTTGGTTCTAAAAATAGACCCTATCCCACCAGTTCGTAGAGGTTATGTTTATGTTAACATGAAGAGGGAATGTAAGCAGACTTAACAAAAATAGGAATAGTTCGACATTTTTTAGGGTGTGGGGGCACGGAGGGTTATTCCAGCCCATGGAATATTGGTTACTGCCAAAAACCATTTAGCAACATTACTATGCATTAAATGGTAAATTTCAAGCCAGGGGGACATCGTATTATTGTCTACATCTTGTAAAAGAAAGTAATTAACAGATACGATCTCACATCGAAATTGCTTTCTTTGGGAAAATTAGGATGTTTCCACTGTGATTTAAAATTGCAGTAACCTAATTGGGGAAAATTAGGTTGGAACATCAGAGAGAGGTTTTTAAAAGAGAAAAAAGTTGTCATTTTTGTTAACATCTGAATTATTTTAAGTCTCAAGACTGTTTTCATACAGTCTTTTAATTATCAGATTATACTCATTTGGGTATTCATTGGCGGGTTGAAAGCGAATGGGGTTGATTTCGATTATACACCCCCTTCTTATCTGAAAAACGAATTCGTGAATTCTTTAGGCCAGATATTAACAATTATGACAACATCGACAAAAACCTTTTATTTGCTTAAACTTAGTTATGTATGCACTGTACGGTCGATTCCCACTTAACAGGGACAAAGTTATGAGTTATGAGTACGTTACGCACTTTTTGTGTCTGCAGACTTTTGGCTTTCAAATAGTATATCTAATTGGACAACAATATTTGCCCACGTGTACAAGGCACAGCATATATTGTCGTCCGAAATTAACTTAGGACTACGGACAATGTTAATGTTTATTATCGGCCCTGTTTTTGTCCCATATATACTTGCGCCGACAACTTTAGGTACCTAATGTGTATGTACATATTGTCACAGACGATAATATGTACAGAGGTGACATTATGTGCCGTTACAGATTTTATGTAGAAGTATTGCGCGAAACATTTAAATGAAACGTCCATAAAAACTTATTTATCATTCCAGACATGCTTAAAGGCAATGGTATTATCAAGAACACTTTGAATCTAAGGATTGTTTTGGACTTCATTGTAGTTGTTTTTCTTTTCACCTTAATGGTATTAATATTTAAATAACTACCTTTTCGGATATTTCTCATTACCTTCACAAGTTTCATTTCATGTTTATATAAGCACAAAGAAAAATTATTATAACAAATCAATAATAAAATGAATACTTCATACCTTCAAAAGAGACGTATCATACCAAAAATTACATCCGTGACTTTATAACTAAATCATTTGTATGGAATGCGAAAGTCACAAAAATGCGAGAAATATAGCTTCTCGTCGAGATGCATGTTCTGTCGGATGAATTACTATGTTTCTCTCAGTTCCCCATCATTTCGATCAATATTGAGATTAAATGTTTTTCGGTGGGATTTCGCACGAGAAGCATAGTTCCTTGTCAAAAACCTATTATATAGGCATGAAGAAACCTACTAACTAGCGTGAAACCCTAAATTTTGATGGAGAACGTATGTTTTTACAGAGATGTAAAATTTATTTTAACCAATCTCGACACGAGATGGACACGGTTTATGGACTTACTTTTGTTTTGATTTTACCTGTATTGAATACATCGGCTTACGAATACCGAAGCAAAAATGATGAATGAGGGAATTCCAAAATAATAAAATCCAAAATTCATACCCAAAATGAAATGCAACAACATGACAAAGACAAAGCAAATAAACAAAAAGAACAAGAACGCCAAAAGACTAAAGCACTAAAATTGTGAACAAATGCAAGAACTGGGGTATCATCAAGTGCTCCGGAATGATAAGCAACATCTGCTGATCGCGTGACACCCGTCACATTGTCATTCTAAAGTCATGTTTTCTCACAGTCGGATTTGTAAGTCTTTTAATAAATTCTTGTTCTACTCAAATATATCTACTCTCATCTGTCATAAAGAAACATGTTAACAATCTGTCAAATCATAGTAACGACGGTAAAACTTCTGAAGTGAAACTTGCAACAGCCACTGAACTTAAAGTGGGGTGCAGATATAACCTCTCGCCCAAGTTAAATTGGAGAGCTGTCACGCGAAAAGTTCAAAGTAAACTTGAAGTTAACTTGGAGCAGACTTAGAACAGTTCTAGAATCATATCTCCCTGGCCCCAGAATTATGTCTTTTCTAGCCATGACAGCTTTACCTAAGTCTGCTGTAGCTATGACCGTGCTACCCAAGTCTGTTCTGGTAAAAGCCGTTTTGGTCCTAGAATAAAACTGGATATGATATTGGATGTGTCAAAATTTCCTGTTTCTCGACTCCGAAACCGTTTAAATAAATTTCCTATTTTACGATATTTTGAATAATTGTTTATTTCAGTAAACGTAATATAATAATGTTTGACATTTTTCCTATACATAAATTCGCGATTTATTTATTTATAATAATAAATTTACGGAAACTATTGAAATTCAGTTTTCGGTTATGTCTCAAAAAAGGAATAAATCTTACATTTTTAAATGTTCCTGGATAAACACAGGTAAATGATGATCAGGAAAACAGAGCACTTGCCGGCAAAATGCAATTTCATATCCTTATAATATATTTCCTAATTTTATTTTTCATTTAAATTATATTTTGTTTTTATACTATAACTAAATTTAAAATTTATTAAATACGTGTAAATTGGGCACGTTATGAATATTTATCAGGGCTGTGATAAGAGCTGGCGTGAGAGTGGACATAGCTACAACAGGTCAGCTGAGAGCAGTCATTGCCAGAACAGACTTTTGTAGAACGGCCATGTCAAAAACAGTCTTAGGTAGAACGGTCATGGTAGAACAGGTCAGAATTCTAGCTATGACCATGACACATCAGAGCGGTCAGGATTCTAGAGCAGACTTAGAGCAGTTCTAGATGAGATTTGATTCTTATTCTAAGTTAATTAGAGGATCTTTTATGACTGCCCCAAGTTAACTCTACCCTTGATGTATAAGTTTTTGAGAGATAATTCGCTCTCTTGACAAAATCGCTGTGTAAAACACAGGCTCTGCAATAGCAAATGAGTTGTGAAATGTTGACTTCATATGCCTTAGATGTGGGAATATTAATGCTCAACACGGGAAGTTCACTATTGGAAAGTCAAAATCATCACTCTTGTCGTTTACTTTTGTCTTCAGACGTCCAGTGTTGTCAAAGCAGAGGTATAGGCATAAGTTGCCAAAACGTCCATATGCAGAAGTTAAATTAACATTCACTTCGGTATATTGATATTTATACCACAGAGTGCCACAAACTACACATAAAAAGTAAACGGGGACAAGCAACATCAATTCAAAATTCAAAAAAAAACAAGAATGCGCTGATTACCGAAAAGAAGATATGAGAATAAATGTAACATTTATAGCCATAAACTGCTTTGTCATGATACAACAAACCAATATAATAAGATCGATATGTACAACAAAACTTAATAAAATGGAAAATACAAAAATAGCACCGATTCAAAAGAAAACAGTGAAGATATGGTGAATAGGAAAAAAAGATATAAGGTGAATAAATTAATATAATTTGTTTTATTCAAAATATTGATTTGTCTTAAAAAAACATTAATACCACAAACTAGCTGTTTTCTTACTTTAAACTTTTATGGAAAATATGGTAAATATCAATTGTATTGGGTATATGAATTCATTTTTTAAGCTTTATTTGTTCAAGCATTAAACCAGTCATGCCCGAAGTGATATTAATCACACGTGGATACTTAAAACTTCGAAAGTTTTATTTGAAAATCTTAAATCCCGTTCATTTTTTCAAATACATTATCTGCAAACATTTGATGTTTCAACACTGTATACCACGTTTCCTCTTGATCATGAATCAAAAGTTTCAAAAGCCTTAGCCGATACAACAAATAACTGTTGTATTTAGTTATAAATCCAAATCCCCCCACAAAAAAAAAAAAAAAAACCACAATATAAAAGGAATAGTATGCTTCGAGGAAAAACATCTGTACTGTGTGCTATGTTTTCTAATTGATAATATATATGTAAAATTTGGAGGTTTAATTTCTCAACAGCAAATAAGTATACCAATGGGTGTTAAGTGTGCTCCTCTACTCGTAAACTCGTTTTTATACCTTTAAAAAACTGAATTTCTTCTGTGACTCGTAAAAAATCATAAAAAAGATGCAAGATCCTTCAATCTCACTTATAGATATATTAATGATGGTCTTTCCATCAATAGCCCATCTTTTGCTAAATGAATCCCATTAATATATACGCCAGGTCTAGAACTAAAAGAAACCATAGAAACCACTAGATCTACATTTTTTGTGGTCTTATATTCGAATTTTACGAAAATTGTCATCTCAGTTAAAAAAAATTACGACAAAAGGGCGATTTTCATTTCAAAATTATCAATTTCCCTCATTGGAAAGTAATATTCCAGCTTCTCCTGCTTGCGGGGTGTATATTTCACAGTTGGTTTGTTTCGAGAGAGCTAGCACAAATTATACACACATTCTCATTAGAAATAGTTATCTCCTTGGCCGCCTTATTAATCAAGGTCCTAAAAATTCCGTCTCAGACGATCATTAAAATAATTCTTTAAATATAAAAGTCTCTAGTGGAACAATTCGAAGTTTCGATCCGAACTTTGACTCAAGATCGTTTTTATAACTTAGTATTGTGATGATTATATCTTTAACTGTCTACGAGCCTTCAATAGCAATTGTTGTTGAGCTGACACTGGACACTACCGCAATGGAAGGGGGTGTTTGGCTTCCAATAAAACCCACCATTATTTTTAAATGCCAGTACGAAGTCAGGACTACTGCGCTCGAAATTTTTAATAATGTTTCTACCTGATTTTTCTTTTTGTCTCATGGATTTTGCACTTGCCAACTCTGTTCGATAATTTCGTTATTACCATCATTTGGTAAATAAAAACTGTCTCAAATGTTCCTTTCATTTAAATACTTAAATATGGACCAAATCAAATGTGCCGTGTACACATGTTAACTTATTTTAAACTGTATCTAATAAATACATCGACAAACGAATACCGAAAAATACATAAGTTGCATAATAAGCAGTAAATTTTGTTATGCTACACATGTGTTGAAAGGAGTATTGAGGCGGTGTTCCCTGAAGACCGTCCAGATTTGAAATTGGTCTCCGTACCAGAAACAACTAGGATTGCCGCCCCCTGACTCAACGTGTGAATTTTCTGAATAGATATTTAATGACACGGTGCATGTGGTAAATGTTGGAGACATTTTGTCTTTTGGGAAATTGTTATCTGTTGGAAACTTCCTTTGCAATGTAAAAACTCTATCAACCGAAATCAATGAAAACGTAAGTCGCATGTTTGAAATTTGAGGGGGTGTCCATACATTGCACACAATTTCAATGTTTTCCGATTCAAATCAAACCTGCAAAATGAGTTGAAAACACTCCTTAGACATCACAAAGTTCTGAAATGCAGTTCATATAGTATTACAGTTGATTTATTTGCTCGAAAAAGAAAAAAAATACATCGACATATCGGCTTTTTCTCCGCTTCAAATCGCCGTCCACTAAACAACTCCGCCCCCCAGTGTTATATTGGACACGGTGTGAAATCACAGGCTTATTTTCTGAACTCATATATTATTTGGTGTAACCATTTTATCTGTATTTATTTTGTTTTGATTGGTTGCTTGTCAGTTTTTGCAATGTTGACTTTTAACAAACAATATGAACAAAAAAAGTACTGTCCATACCAGGAACAGTGATTTTTTCATTGCCATTCACTGTTCACTGCTGTGAAAGTACTGTCCAATAATTATTAAGTACTGTCAACAATCGGGGACAGTAATTAACAGTAATACCCAAATACTGTGATTAACTGTCCAGTACTGTTACAGCAAGAAATAGTAAATGACAGTCTTTACCACTACTGTCATGCACTGTCCCGGATTGTTACAGTACATGTCAGATATAGACAATATTTGGTTTTACTCTCATGCACTGTCCTTGATTGTAACAGTGCATGACAGTTAGTCACAGTATTTGAAATAACAGTGTTGCACTTATGGTGGATTGTGACAGTGCAACTCAATTAATTACAGAATTTCTTTACCGTATGTGTACATGTTAATTGCTTTTATCTATAATTATCTAAATTTTCCAAAATAAATCTATTTATAGAGTTAAATTGAAAAAAGTGTTCAAAGGTATTTATTTTTTCTTATTCTAATATAGTAAAAAGTAAACTATTTTTATCGTTAGCTTTACTCAGTTGCCAACATTTATTTTGCAAAATGTTTTGTCTTTTTTTTTAATTCCCAAACGCAAAATGCATTATAGATAGAAATATAACATAGCGGTTACATACGAAACTTAATAACATTTAAAATTCTCCGTTATGGTCTCGGATTAATAGGCATTCGTATGTTATTTGATCATTCAAAAGGAAAGTGTAAGAATCACGTTTATTTCATTGAATTATTTACATCAAATGTCACATCAGAATGATTTATTTGCATTCAAAGAGAAAATTGATTCTTTAGGTCTTCAAATTAAAATTAAATTCCTCTCTTTTGAAGTAGAATTAGAACCAATTGTTTGATATTGAATTTATTTAGTTTATTTATATTTTTTAATATGTAAATTTATGAAGTCTACAGGAAATAAGGGTTGTAACTCAAGTCTAACAAAATACAATGAATATGTAATTCGTCAATACACAGAGAATTATATTTACACATGCAATACAATTAAAAACTGCAGCAAAGTCTAAATTGATATCAACAGTCCGTTCGGATGTCACCACGGGACATAATGTGTAATTGAAGCGTGTTTCACCATGAATGAAATCAAATCATTTCAGTCTGTAATAATAACGTAGCTTTAGAAATTCAATTACTCTGGAATCAGTGCAAACAGTCACATAGATAAGATTGTCCACAGCATAACTTGTAGCTTTACATAGAGAAAGAAACTATACATGTAACCATTTGTTTTCAGACTAATTTCAATTTCACAGTTATGACGACTTTACTGATATCAATTACATTTTTTATCTTCCTTTTTAGTCAAGAAAAGATACATTTAAATTTTTACTTAAAATATTTTAGTCAAAAACATTGCTAACTTGACGACAATATGCAGAAAATTAACTTGACAAATAGTAGCAGTTAACTTAACTGCAGAAAATTTATTCAATGCATGTATATGGGAGAAATAAACCATATTTGTATTTCTAACGAAAGTATTATATTTGGCCACTTTTATAGTATAGTACAACACACAAAATTCTTTTAATTTTAATTTCATCTTTCAAGCTCCATACTTTTTATGTCGATATAGCAAAATTCCAAACGCATGCGCGTTTCATAAAACGGCCTTAACAAACAATGTGCATGATCTTGGTGTTATGTCAATCAACCTTACGTCAATCATATGCAATTCAATTGATATTTACCTGTCGAATAAAGATGGCGTTCTGTACGTCAATCAATTATCTGTCAAATTCATTGATCTTCAAATGTTTATTTCTTTGTTTGGTTATTTAGATTTCTTTTGTGCAATGTACGATGTTCGGTAGCTTATTTGTCGAAAAGCCGTTATCAAAAGTATGAAATATGTTTAAACATATTTGATTTAGAAATTTTGAAATTCTTGAAACAGTTTTTCTTAGAATTTCAGAACTATTTATTCTAATTCGAAATCCTTTCCAAAATTCCTGACAATCATTCACCACTTTCCAGTTCCAAGGTTCGAAAAATATTTTATGGAGACATTTAAAGAGGCCGTTATTCCCCTCATCATGGGCTAAATTTTCAGCGGTTCCAGCATCACGTCCTATATACTTTCCCGTCTTCCCGTTTACTGTTTGTCACGATCCCGTTTTCCGTTCGCCTAAAAAGGCAATTCTACATCCCGCTCATACCGCATTGAGACCCACTTAACAAATTTAATTCTGATTATACCCCTTTTCAAGCTTTTGATGGTGGTATATTGTGGCAAATCTTTTGCACTGCATATAAACATGGAAGTTTGTATACAACACCAGAGTGCTGTATATATATATTTATTTAAATCAATGCACCACGTTCATTTATTCTTGCAGATGAAGAACGGCAATACGATCACCCCTTGCACGTCGCAGACATGTAGACAATTTGTACTAATATTTTGTTCTGTTTGTTTGGGTTTTTATTTTTTATTTTATTTATTTTTTTTTATTTTATTTTTTATTTTTTTTTACGCCCACATTTTATATTATTGTGTCAATATTGATACACTCGGTGTTAAAAAAGAATTTAAATGTTTTGAATAACTAAATACCGAAGTTACTGTAATTTTACTTTCTGCATATGCGCATTTCGACAACGTATGTCTTTTCAGTGCAGATAAAATCTAAATATTTGGAAGACCATAAACTCAAAAGTGTTTGAACTGATAGAGAACAAATAACCAATATGATCTAAATGTAAAGCCAAAACAGTTTTGCTTGAGGGAAACACTCCTTACATTTCAATAAAATTTACAAAACTTTAGATATTGTAAGGTTTCAAAAATTATCGGCTTTCGGGTCAGCACCAAAGTACTGACTACTGGGCTGGTGAATACTATCGGGGACTAACAGTCCACCAGCAGTGGCATCGACCCAATGGTAACAAATAACTAAATACCGAAGTTACTGTAATTAAGCTTTCTGCATATGCGCATTTCGACAACTTATGTCTCTTCAGCGCAGATAAAATCTAAATGTTTGGAAGACCATAAACACAAAAGTGTTTAAAACTGATAGAGAACAAATAACCAATACGATCTAAATGTAAAGCCAAAATCAGCTAAGGTAAGTGCTTTGCTTGAGGGAGATACTCCTTAGATTTCAATAAAATTTACAAAACTTAATGCGGCATAAAGAAAAAAATAGCAAGTGAAAGATATAAAACTGTAAAAACAGTGTTCATGTAAACGAAAAACCAAATTGAAGCTTATATACTTTATATATATATAAAGCTTTATATTCTTTACAATGAACACACGTTTGGCCACTTTACGTCATTTTATGATCTGGGGATGCAAAAAATGTACCCCTGCTCCTGCAAAAAATTTAGCTGTCAATTCCTTTCAGAAAATAAATCTCATTATTCGATCTAGTTTTTATGCCTTATTTATCAGTTGTTATACAACGTTAAAAAATTAGACCATAAAAGTCCTTAAAATTTTGATTTTCTCTACAAACTTTTTTTAAAAATTGAAATTTTCGGAATTTTAAATATAATTTCGTCATTCTTACTTCTGGATCGTACAAATTTGAATACATCTAATAATTGCCAATGTAATATTGATTTATGATATGTAAGCAACACATTATGCGAAATAATTTTAGAGTCAGACGTATTTTGGAATCAAAAATGCCAAAATTAGCACCCCTCCCCTTAAAATTAAGGGAAAATTTTGAAATATTCAGGCTCTAAATGATAAAAAAGATAATGTATAATGCAAATTATTGTGTGTATTTCAGTTATGCTGACACGAAGAAGCCCATTTAAGTAGACTCAAACTTTTTGAGGGGTCTTTTTTTGCCCTTCTAGTCGAATTTTTTATAAAAAAATAGAATTTACCGTTTTTTAGAATTATTGCTGTTTTGACCTTTTAAAACATTTTATCTTATTGTTTTCTGCTTGAAAAGCTTCAACATTGTAAAAAGGTCCAACAATATAACATTTCAAACGCAAAAATGCACAGAGACTCTTATATATATATAACAAATAAGGTCATGTGTGTGGTTTATGTGCAGTTATGCAGCAATTGAATTTTGAATTTTGAAAAACTCCCGAAATGGTGAAAATTCCCATCTTTCAAGAAAATCACCAAAATTATTTAATTTTTACCCATATTTTCTGCGCTAAAATTGCATATTGTAATATGTCAAATGCATTTTTTAAAAGAAAGTAAAAATAATTGTATGTTGGGATTTGTAAGCACCATTTTCTTGCAGTAGGGGTAAAGTTTTCGGTATTCCAAGTTACATTGAACACTCCTTGTTTTTCTAAACATTGTTTTGAGATAACTTATATATCGGTAAGAACAATTTATTGGGATACCTGCAGATTAGTCCTCCAGATTTGCCACATATACTGTATTTGTAATTTTATTCGTGGACATCAATTTTCGTGGTTTCATAAATATCACTATTTGGTGGGTTCTTAAATTTGTGATTTCGAATTCTATGTATAAAAAATCTAGAAAGAAAATGCATTTCGTTGGGATCCTAATTTCGCGGTTTAAGCCAGGCACGAAATCAACGAAAATTGGAACCCCACGAACAATAGTACTTTCACAGTAACTATTTTAAGTGAATTTTGGACAAATCTGAAATGCTGCAAATTCCCCATTTTTCATTAATTTTATAGTGAGTTAAATCTGACAAATGACAAATCATGATGAAATTATTGCAATACTTCTATATGCAATGCAAACTTTTCGTGTTTTGGTTATTTTTATACGATTACAGACAAAAAAAAGACTATTTTAGTGTGAATTTTTCGGGGTAGTGGTAATTTCTTTGGCATTTGGAGTCACACTCCTTGTTTATCTAAACAATGTTTTAAGACAAATTATGTATCGCACAGAACAATTAAATGGCACATCTGCAGATATATCCTCCAGATATGACATATATTACGATTTAAGAGTGAACATTGGACAAATCAGGAATACAGAAAATTGTCTTTTTTCATCGATTTTATGCAAAATATTGAGTTTTAGTCAACAAATGGCTATTTAAATACCAATAAGTGATGCAATTCATGCAATATTGTCATATTCAACGCACATTTTGTGAGTAAGAGTTAATTTTATGCAAGCATAGACAAAACATTGACAATCTCAAGGAAAATTTGTTGGGGTAGGGGTGATAATTTCGGCATTCAGAGTCACATTAAACAGTCCTTGTTTTTCTAAATAATGCTTAAGACAACTAATGTATCGCTTAGATCAATTACATGGCAAATCTGCAGATATATCATCCGAATTTGACATATATAACGATTTTACAGTGTACTTTTGACAAATCTAAAATGTTGAAAATTCCCATTTTTCATTGATTCTGGGCTATGTGTTGAGTTAAAGTCGACAAATGGCTGTTAAAATACCTAATCATAAAGTAATTCATGCAACATTGTCATATAAAATACACATTTTGCGTGTTCTGGTTATTTTTATGCACACAGAGAGAAAAAAATACAATTTCAGGGAAAATTAGTTGGGGTAGGGGTACGATTTTCGGTATTCAGTGTCACATTAAACACTCCTCCTTTTCCAAGCAATGTTATAAAACAACGTATATATCCCTAAGAACAATTAATTGGCATATATGTAGGTATATCCTCCAGATTTTGCATGTATTTATACTATAACTAATCCAAGATTCTGATTATCGCAAAATATTCAACGAATGATCGAATAACGCAGTAATTCACGAAAACAGGGAGCGCATGAGTGAATTGCAGCGTTTTTCGATCATGAGTTGAATATTTTCGATTATCAGAATCAAGGATTAGTTAAAGTTTTTATTATATAGACCTTTTCGCATATTTGATGGTTCTATTGATGATTCGTTTTCAAGATTAACTCGCTGTGACGTTTGCTTAACAACAACGTTGACAACGTCTATTGTGACGTCACTTCCTAGAGAGAAATTATGGAAAATATTTCACAGTTAATTATCACTTTTCTTTCACTGGAAAATCTCAATCTTTCACCGCTATCTATATAATAAAACGATTTAATATTGAACTTTGGACAAGCTAAAATGTAGAAAATGCCCATTTTTCATCAATTTCGGGCAATATATCGAGTTTAAGTCATTAAATGGCTGTACAAATACAAGATAACAATATAGTTTATGCAACCTTGTCATAAATAACACAAAATTGGCGTGTTCTGGTAATTTTTATGCGACATACACAAAAAAATGATAATTTATAGTAATTTTTTTTAGGGTAGGGGTAAGTTTCATGGAAATAGGAATTTTCATATTATTTCAAAATTGCCGTGACTTGTACCTGTTGTATAGGAGATATCATGTACTTCCATTTATACCAACTTTTTCATGAATTTGAACCACTCATAGATAATATGAGACAAAAAAAGGGAGAAAACGAAAATATTCAAAGAAGTGTTCTATTTGTCTATTTAAAAGTGATAGTTTGGTCATTCAAAGCATATTAACATTATGTTAACATGTTTACTCTTT
The DNA here is from genome assembly GCA_002080025.1 of Modiolus philippinarum. Lineage (NCBI taxonomy): Eukaryota > Metazoa > Mollusca > Bivalvia > Mytilida > Modiolidae > Modiolus > Modiolus philippinarum. The sequence goes on from MJUU01074456.1 coordinate 72,565, forward strand.
AAGAAAGGAAATTAAAAGACTAAAAACAATTCCAAGAATTTTTAAGTGAAAAACATACTGGTTTCTTAGGACCATTGAACTGACACAATTTCGAGAAAAATCTTAAAATTTACGTCAACATTTCGAAGTGTTAGGGGTAATTTTTCTTTTCAATTTTTATAAGGTATCGGGTATAGAAATGGTACGTATGTGAAATATTTGTAAAACTAATACTATAGGCTATCATTATTTACTATTTTTCGTAACTGAGAGGTATCAATCAACAATTTGAAGCAATTGAAAGAAAACCTTTGATCAAAAACGAAATTTTCCAATATTTCGATGGGTAGGTCTAAAATACGGGCCTCTACCAACATGGATGGGGTTCATAAGTTGAGGATGCACGGGGGGGGGGGGGGNGGGGGTTATTTCAACCCATGGACTATATATTAAGGGAAACTTTCTCACATCGTCCACATGAGTTAATAGAGTCAATAAAGACAGTGTTCACTGCGGCCATTAATGGAAAGTTCCCAATTTGACTCTTAGATTGGATATTCAATTTTTAGTTTTTTTCTAATGCCTTTCTGCAGAACATATTATAACAAATTTATGATGCACTACTGCTGGAGAGATCTTGTTGTTTTGCCTCTTACTTACATTTAAAAAAAAACGACCACTCTCAATCAAATACTTACTAGATACCTCTTTTATTTCATCATTTTTCAGTCTTTTGACGAATCATTATACACGTAGATTTCGTTTAAAGACAAAAAAAAAATACACGTACAGAAAACACATTGTGGAAAACAAGGATTTAAACGTCATTTTTGCCTTTTCTCGGGTATCTTACCATTTCAATTCAATTGAAATGATACAGTTTTGTTGATTTTGATACTTTCAATAGACTTTATTCATCTCTAAAATAACACACTAGCTTAATTTGACACACACTGGAGAAACTGGTATACCCATTGTATCATGATATCTGTCCAGTAAACAATGTTAGCTGTGAAATTAGGTGTGACATTTAAAAACCTAATTGTCCACATGTGGCTGCAACAATTATGTTTCGGTGAAATAGAATATTTATATCAATTATCAATGAAGGGATATGGAGTAAATGCAAATGAGACAAAGTCTCTACAAATACATGGTAAATAAGCAATGGAACAACGCTTTTATTGTTGTTCTTCATCTTGAAGTCGCCATGAGGCCTTCAACAATGAGCTTTACTCATACCTCATAGCAAGTTCAAGACGGCCCCTAGCACCGGTTTGAGCGGAATTCATTGCTAATTGTCGAGCAACGCTACATCCATGCTTTTTTATCCTAATGATCCATGGATGCGGGATCGTCAACAAACTTAAAGTTAACTGGCGAAGTGTTCTTACAATCGCTGTCATCCACTGTCTGAATAAGCCGAGGATGTGGTCAAATATTTTTAGCTTCTTTTAGTACAAACTTCCAACTTAAAGTTTACTTTTTTAAATTAACTACTCCGGCCGGGAAATTAAAAACCTTTGGTTCATTATTCAATTCGATTATATGTTGTACAATATATAGTTTTTTGGTATAAATCTGTTTTTTACTTTTAAGTAACTAAATACCGAAGTTACGTGAATTTGAATTCTGCATATGCGCATTTCGACAACTTATGTCTCTTCAGTGCAGATAAATCTAAACGTTTGGAAGACCATCAACTCAAAGATGTTTAAAACTGATAGAGAACAAATAATCAATATGATAGAAATGTAAAGCCAAAATCAGCTAAAGGACAGAGGTTTGCAAGGGAGATACTCCTTAGTTTTCAACAAAATTTACAAAGATTTAGATATTGTAAGGTTCCAAATGGAATCGACTTTCGGGTCAGCACCGAAGTACTGACTACTGGGCTGGTGAATACCCTCGGGGACTAACAGTCCACCAGCAGAGGCATCGACCCAGTGGAAACAAATAACTAAATACCGAAGTTACTGTGAATGTGCATTTTGCATACATACATATATAGGTATATAGGTCATTTACAAATTGTAATTTTATGATTGATAAGTATCCCGGTTCAACATGTGATCCAACAGGGGCATAAAAAGAAAGGTATCGGAGAGTACATGGCCGAAAAGATTTGCTGATGTATTTCCTTTTGGCCTCCGGAAATGGATCTTTTATTTTGTACATAGACATATTTTTGATGACGCTGACCATATGAAGAAGCACAAATGCGTGACTTGGGTGAATATTTATCATGTTTTCTTGTTCTGAACTTTTGCAGTGATATTTATAAAGCAAAAGCACCTAGCAGCTTATGTGAGTCTTTGCAATTAATTAAAAAGTTTAACCGTGCTTCTAGGACTAGTCATTAGGGGTGTTATTTCAATTCCTATGAAAAAGGTACTGATTCACTACATGCATAGGCAGAATACCGGAAATCTCAAGTCAAGAGGAATCTAAATTCTGCTAGCTTCCTATGAAAATAATAAAAGAAAAAACAATGCATATTTTGATAAGTAAAACAAGTTTATTGACAACTAGCAGGTCGATGGCTGTAAGAGCTACACTAAATCTGGCAACATATTTCTGACAGCTTTATAAAGCGGAGTAATAAAACCCCGAAAATTCCTAATAAGCCTCCATCTCACATTACCAAAAGAGTCAGTGTGAGTAGTTTCCATCACTTGATGTCCGTTGCCCGTTCGTAAAGCTTTCACATTTTTATCCTCTCATCTGAAACCACTGAGGCCAATTCAAACAAACTTCAAAGGAATGATGCATAGAAGGTCCTTTACAAAGATTGCTCGTTTCGTTCCTATCCCACATAAAAAGTGACTGCTAGCTCAGGACTTAGTTTTAATATTCGACCCTATGGGAAAAATCACATTTTCTTCTGGATTTCTAAAACACTGAAGCAAATTCAACTAGATTTAACTGAATGATGTATGGGAGTTCCTATACGAAGGATGTTAATTTCTTTTTTGATTCCAAAAAAACATGGCCGCCAAATTTGAAATTAAGTTTTACATTGGAACCTATGGGCAAAATGACATTTGCATCTTCTCCGCTGAAACCACTGATGTAAATTGAACCGAACCATACAGGAATGATGAATTGAAGGTAATTTACCAAGATTGCTCATTTCTTTCCCATCCGATAAAAACATGGCTGCCAGCGGGAAACTTTGATTTAACATTTGACTTTATTAGATAAAATCACATTTTCATCTTCTTCTCTAAAACATTGATACAAATACAACCCCATTTTCAAGGAATGAGGTATGGACATTGGACCCGATGGCAATTAATAATTTTCGTCATCCACTATGAAATTATTGAAGCAAATGAAACCAAACTGAACTGAAACGTTTTGTGGATAGCCCTATACAAAAATTGTTCATTCCGGTTTTATCTGACAAAAACATTGTAACATAGTTTAACACTGTTCCCTCAGGGAAAATCACACGTTTCTGATTTTTATTCTGAAATCACTGAAGCCAATTCAACCAAACAATAAATTGCCATAACATACAAAGAATTCCAGTTTACAGGATTAAATCGTAAGATGAAAACATGTTGATCCTTCAAAATCCTTAAAAGAGAAACTGTACAATGACCACTGCACAACCAAAGATCACAAGGTTAAGAGAGTGGTGAATTTACATTTTATAACAACTGGCGTGACCTTTTTGTTAACATTCAGTCAATACAGGTAAGATATAATAATTTCCTGTTTTTTTTTTCATCAATCGAAGCCTTTTTTATACATTGAACGATAATCCCTCTTTAGAACTCTGATCAATAATTAAAATTTTTGAAGAAAGGGATATGTATGATCTTCATTTTTCTAAGATATGGTGTACTTGCACATGAGATAATACCTCATGTATACACTTTGTTCAATGACTATTATCTAAATTTATGTAAATTCTAAAACCGAAGGATTAACTCCCTCCATCGTAGTTCTGTCAACAGCTGTATTTGATATTACTACGTATTCGGATTTTGTTTGGTTTAATGCATTTTAGACATGTTTTGAAATTATAGATTTCCTTTGTTTAGGTTCTAGTGCTGCTGATGAGGAATTGATTTCCGAAATTGCCATACAGCTCATTCAAATTATTGCTGTTGGAGTTAACATATGTGTTATGGTCTCATGTTCATTTACGCCATATCCTTTCGTAAAATATTTAATACAGGAGTTTGTTATTGCAGTGTGGAGTTGGTAAAATAATTCCCCGTGGTAGAGATGTATGCTCTTTATTTTTCTTAGATATGATGTACTTGTAGATGAGATAATACCTCCTGTGTACACCTTGTTTAATAACTATTATCTAAATTTATGTAAATTCTAAATCCGAAGGATTAGCTCCCTCCATCGTAGTTTTGGCAACAGCTAAATTTGATATTACTACTAATTCGGATTTTGTTTGGTTTTATGCATTTCAAACATTTTTTGAAATAATGGATTTCCTTTGTTTGCGTTCTAGTGCTGCTGATGAGGAATTGATTTCCGAAATGGCCATACAGCTCATTAAAATTATTGCAGCTGGTGTTAACATATGTGTTATTGTCTCATGTTCATATACTCTATTCCTTTCGTAAAATATTTAATATTTAATACATGAGTTTGTCTTTTATTGCAGTGTGGAGTTGGTAAAAACATTCCCCGTGGTAGAGATGTATGTTCTTTATTTTTCTTAGATATGGTGTACTTGTACCTGAGATAATACCTCATCTGTACACTTTGTTCAATTAATATTATCTAAATGTATGTAAATTCTAAAACCGAAGGATTAACTCCCTCCATCGTAGTTTTGTCAACAGCTATATTTGATATTACTACTTATGAAAAAGAAAGGAAATGGGGTAAATTTTAAGGAGACAACATCCCATATCTAGGTTAAAACGACCAAAACAAAACATCCAGGGATCACCATATGGTCTTCAACACAGTGAGAACATTCGGATTTGTTTGGTTTTATGCATTTTAAGCATTTTTTGAAATTATGGATTTCCTTTGTTCGGGTTCTAGTGCTGCTGATGAGGAGTTGATTTCCGAAATGGCCATACAGCTCATTAAAATTATTGCAGTTGAAGTTTACATATGTGTTATGGTCTCTTGTTAATTTACTCCATATCCTTTCGTTTAATACATGTAATACATGTACATGACTCAAAATTCCTATAAATAGAAGGGAATATTAAGCAAATGAAACAACGCTTTCAGTGTTGTTTTTCGTCTTGGAGTCACCACGAGGCATTCAACAAAGAGCAGCACTCTTATATCAAAGTAGGATAAAGACGGCCTCTAGCACCAGTTTTACCTAATTCACTTGCTAAATGTTGAACAACGCTGCATCTATGTCTTTTTTTGGTCATGTATGCTGGACTGTCAACAAACATTAATTAAACTGGCAAAGAGCTCCTACAATCACTGTCATCCGCTGGCTGACAAAAGCACTGGTGTCTTAAGCTAGTTAAAAATTACAACATACAGACAAACACAGGGCACTCATCAATCGATTAGAAGAAAATCTTGTATTATAAAATAGTGAGATGTGAGCACTGTAAACATGTGGTCAGAATTGTAACTCAAAATTATAAAAATAAATGCCAAAATTTGAAAGTATGATAGTATAACAATATAAGAATTCTCTCATGAACAAGTACACCATAACCTTTGTTTTACACCTTATTGTCATGAATGCAGGATGATAAGCTGTTGTGTAT